>MBFL02000110.1:84165-96076 GCA_001696595.2 Aspergillus hancockii | reverse complement strand
CGGCGGCATGGCGTGTCTCGACTAGCACAACGAGGGCGACCTGAATAGCCGCTAAGCCTGCAGCAACAATCTATGCGAAGGCTGTTCTCAGAGTCTAGTTCTAGTGATATGGATATCAATGGATGGTTTCGGAGCACGTACTGTTATCAGGACACGGAAAGCGGACGAACGGATTTTAGGCGACTGTCTAGACAAATGAAGGAGGCGGATGGGTGCCAGCAGGGGAAAGCAAGCGGCCGGTACGACGTTCAAAATGCTTGCTTCGAAAATGACTGTAAAGTCGAAGCCTCCACGACAGCCCGGTGTGGCGACAACAGGGCCAAACCAGTCATCGCCGCATGAGTCGGTTGTCGGCATTGATGCCATCTCGCCTACTCAAATGTCTGTCCGACATGAGGCTCCGATGTGGAGGTTTGGTTGGTCTTAGCGGTGATCTTATATTGAAGCGTGGGAGGATTGGTTCACCGTCTAACTTTGGCCAATGATCAGCTCGTAGCCAGGTGGGAGCTTCTCAATGGCCCGAGTCAAGCTCATTTCGGGCTAAAATAAGTTCAGTAGCGTCTAAATAGTTTTAGTTGAATAGCGTACATGGTGTCTCGGTTCTTTGTGCACCCGAGAATTGTTATTAATATTGGAGCCTAGATCTTGACTAGCGTAAGCGTCCTAGGTCTCACGTCTGCCGACGAAAGTCTCGCATCAAGCTTGCCCTGTTATTATACAGGTATGAGAACTACATCTTGATTGGTATTCACCTGCTTTCCCTCGCCGTAAATGGTGAGAAAAGGTTCCGCTAGGCATGGAGATGATAAGAAAATGGTAACCACCACCGGAGCCTGCTCTACAGTCAAAACACCAGTCGCATAGTGGAGTCAATACAATCCTTCCAAACTCCTCGCTCCACTATAGAGAGAGAGAGATTCGGAACTAGCCCCGCTACGCCGCAAGTCCGACGGAGCCGGGACCAAACTCCTGCGATCTATCTTGACCTGGCTATCCATGACTTTCTCGGAAGGTTACATCCCCGCCCCCAAGAAACACCTCCCTTGCATATTCCTCTATCATTGGATACAGCGATATAGTTCCTTTTCGATAGAATGCTAAGCCTCTTCGTAGTGCAATAGGTGGGGGCCGGAAGTGCTGAACGTGGGTTAGTGTAGTATATCTCTTCCCCGGTAGGGGCGTTAGGGCAACAATAAGTCACACCTGCTTCAAGCAGTGCAGTCGCATCTCCATGTAGTTTCTGTCATTATCTAGTGTCTGAGTTCCACACTCGTTACCCGAGCCACAAGGTAGTCACTTTGGGTGTACACCATTTTCATGCATCGTCGTCCAGATATCCTCCTGTACGCTGGATATTGCTAACCTCCTCTCTTTGAGTAGGAGGATGAACAAAAAGAAGCCCACCAAACACAATACAAACAACCCTGCAAGCCCAAGATAAGGAAGCCCGATCAACGGGCCATGCAGCTTCAGACCCGCCTTAAACAGCCACGCAAGCCCCGGCCCCGCAAACAGCATTCCCACCGTTTCCACGATCCCAATCAACGTGTTCAGCTTGGACGTATCTTGCGGCGATAGATAGCTGGTGGCCAACGAGCGGCTCAGCGGTGCCAGGCCCGCTCCCAAGCTTAGCAGAACCAGCCCGGACACCACGAGTCCTATCTGCGATGCAGCCATACCCAGCGCTCCGGTGGCTGCGAATGCAGCTGAGAGCCGGGCGAAAGTGAGATCTCTGACTGCCGGACGCTGCCATCGTAGTAGTACCTTTGACAGTAAAGGAAGCGCTACGAGTAAGACTCCCATATGGATACTGCCGCGGAGGGCGATGAGGTAACCTGTCTTGGCGAGGGGCCAATCGAAGCGCTTGCTTACATACTGTGCGAGGAACTGCGAGGTAGCGAGCATCTCGGGCATACGTGTGAGGAAGGTAGCTAGGACGAGGAAAATCGAGGGAGACTGTAGGATTGCGAAAGATGATTTGAATAGGCGTAGAGACTGGAATAGGTGCGATATGCAGGCATTAGGCTGTCGTTCTTCCGAACCGACGTAGCGATCCTCAGAGGTAAATTCCTGCTTCGATGGATGACACGTCTCAGGTATGAATACCAGCACGCTTAGGCCGATAGGAATAGTGAAGATGCCGATTAAAGCCGCAACCCAGGTCGAGAAGCTCTCCATAATCTTGGAGGAGACGGCCGGGCTCACTGAGGAGCCTGATAAACTTGCAAATGCCATGAGGAAGAATGCCGATGCTCTGTTTACACACTGGTTAGGCGAATTCCATCGCGGCGCCGTGCTACGGGGTCATACCGATCCGTTTCCGGGAGCAAATCTGTTGCGATGGAGTACAAATTGGCCACTAGAACGGTGCTTCCACCGCCCACAACATTAAACAGCGGACCAGCCAGGATTAATTGTACTGAGAATATGCCTGGGAGACCAATAACGGCTAATGTCCAAGCCATAGACAACAGAGACCCTACCGTTGAGAGCAGAATGATGGGTTTGCGACCTATCCTACAGAAAGGTTACCGAGGTGTCAACTTAGCCCATTTATCGCACGGAACTCACCTGTCGGCTAGGACTCCAAATGGAAATGCAACAAGAAGGCCTGGGTCAACCGGTCAGCTTCTAAGTTCCGGCGGGTGTCCACAAACACATCATAGTACATACCAACCACAGCCTCAACGAGAGGAAGTGAGCCATTAAGATGCGCTAACTCTGACTGGATCTCGTCGGTCTTGCAGAGTCTTTCGTCAATTGATGAATCATGCCAAACATATCGGCGGCAGAGGTTGTCCTCAATAAGTCGTGCCAGTGGCACGTCGAGGAACGCACCAGACCCTGCCAGGCAGAAGATACAGGTGGAGAGCAGGTACACTGGCACTGGTAGGGACCAATTTGATGCGTTTTGTTGTTGACTACCCAACAGTGGTGATATCTCTTCTTCCATTCTCATCGGCTCAGTACCGTAATTAAAGATAGACAGTTAAGAGTAATAAGATGTTGGACGGACTCCGTATGGTTGATAATGCAGGCACTAATCAACGGTGCTTAGGCAACCATCAAACGGATAGAAAATGCAAAGTCTTGATTGGAAGCTGAGCCTTCTATCATCTTATCTAATGACGTGCTTAAATAACCCCCTAAATAGACTTAGCATTGGTATCCCTGATACAACTACGACCAAGCATGCGGTAAAACACCAGGCTCTCAATCTATCCAGTGAAGGTCAACAAGCTAGACCTAACCAACACTAGGGCTCCTATGAATGATCTATTCCCAATCTTGTTTAAAAAAACGATAGACTAACTTTTACGTCACTATTCAGTTTCATTTGTATGGAATTCTTTAGATTATAGTATTAAATATATAGACCAGCTAGTTAACGGATTTTATGTTGACTTTGCTCCTAATAACCTTTAATATTAGCACTCAAGCTTATAACAGGCAACCGCATTCAATCCGCGCTGATCTCCAAGCCAACTTCTGACTCTGAATTCCTTTCATAACGTTAGATTCTACCCAGATGGAAGGATGCTACTCAAGGTGACACTTTTCGTGGGCGCTGGAGCATCTCTATCATGCACAAAGAATACGGCATGCAGCTTGGATATTTTAATGTAGTGATGATTACATGCTGAAGTTATCTCGCTGTTGAGTGGATTTTCTTGTCTTGCCCACAATTGTGCCTGTGCCGGTGGCTTGCATTCCTTTTAACCTGTCAGACAATAGCTAAGAAATTTGAGTAATTCCTCCATGTCATCATTCTCGCCGCTGATGGGAACCGAGGGACCAGGTCTTTCATAGAAGGGCGCTTCAAGGTAGCTAGGGAAGAACCCGGCATATTCCGAGTCAATAATTGCTCGTATCTTCAAGGTATCAGGGTCAACAATGATGTTCGGTTGAGACATATCGTTGTCGCAGAAGACATATTCGTCTGTCTCAGACGACTTGACGGACCAGATATCATTCTCAGTGCGTTTCATGACCTGGTATGGAGAAAGTAGCAATACCCGACGATCCGCCTAGAACACTTGACTTCAATCGCCGGAGAGTGGCAAAGTGCTGACGAAGTTCGCCACGAAAAACTTCCTTTTGATGTTCGGAAAGCTGTGACATCGGTGTGCCTCGGATATATTCCGTAATCAGAAAGAAAGAGCTATCCAGCTCGAATGCGCCATTAACAGTTAGAACGGGAATGTTTGTCGTTCGTTGGATTGATCGTAAAGACTTCGCCTCATTCTGAAGTCTCCCATTTCCCAGGCGAAGGATGTGATGGCTCTCTGCGAGGTCCGAAACTCACTTGGTCTCTAGCTCCTCTTAATGAAGAGACGGCCAAGTGGTAGTAACCCTCTTCCAAATGTTACGGCAATGCATCCATCCGGTAAGGGAGAGCGATTACGCGAAACACTAGCTTTGTTTTAGTCGTTCTCTAGCTTGTCGTCACCGTTGGTCGGTATTTGGTTTTCAACTTTGAAAAACTTTAGCTATATCAAGACCGGCCAGACGTTTACAGCACGAGACAGGTTGTATTAAAGGGAACGACGGTCGGGGAGGCAGAGCATTAAAAAACTCAACTGTCGCACTCAGAGGTATCACAGAACGAGAATGAAAGACAGCGAAAACTAGGCCATAGCGCTGTGATACTAGCCGCGTCGAATGACCCTTTCTTCCAGGGGTTCTGGAGAACGTGGCTTGATAATTTGCTAAATTTTGTCCTTAATATAACCCTTGCATACCCGTGTATATACAGCTCCTATCTGTACTTTAGCGTGGGAATTTTATCTCTCTGTCTTGATGAATTAATGGGCTTTGGATATGCTGAGAATTCCGCATCTCTAGATTCCAACATCTACCCATCTAGCGTTTCCTCCTCTCTTTTATTTTTTGAACCTGTTATTACATTGTCCACCGGCTGAAACGATTTCGCGCAAACCACCAATGGGGATCGTTCAAACAGATGCCCGGCACCAAGTCCGGCTGGGCTAGCGTCTCACTCCTGTCTGAATCGGAAAGATGCAGTTATCAGGGCCGATTTGGAAAAGGCTGAATATAAGACGATTATGCCTGTACGAATGAACCTCTAGTCGACTTTTGGTCCGTGAACATCAATAAAAGGTAAGCGTGTAGATAGCCTTGAGCAAACACAAGCACTTTGAATGAATGGCCAACGGGATCAGGCTATGGTTCCTGCCTCAAGGACTATATCAAGAATTGCGAATTCGCATTTACTAAACCTTACCTCTCTAATTCCGTATGTATCCTGTCTAGTATGCCGTAAATCCGAGCCTCCGGGTGGTGCGGACTCGGCAAGGCTTATCCGCGACGAATAATGGCCACTCGGAGATAACCGCAGTATAAGCCGGAAGGAGTAATGAATACCCCCATGTCCGTCGGATCAGATAACGGCAGCCGACGAGATTGATGAACTCAGCCAATCATAGCCCAGGGCAAAGTCTTTTGCCGCCGCTAGTTTCTTATCTGATCGAGTATTAAAGAGGCGCGTCCGGGGAGCCATAAGGGGTCTTCCTCTTCTCTTTCTTCACCAACCAGAAAGGATAAATCCAAGATGGCTAGCTCTTTGAGAAACGTTATTGTCGTTGGAGGGTCCTACGTGGGAAAGGTTAGTCCGCGATGAGCGCACCTCTGTCCATATAATGCTTCTCAATACTAACCGATCACTTAGACCACAGCGCAGGAACTCGCTCAACATTTACCAAATACACATAGGGTAGAATTCCACCTTGAACCCCGAAAGTATTACCAAAGTCCTAACACCCAGAGTATAGGTTCTCCTGATTGAACCACACAGCCACTTCCACCATCTCTTCACCTTCGTAAGCATCCTTGCGGTCTACAGCCTTCCTTGGTCCCGCTTAACTAACACCTCCTTGCCTCTAGCCTCGCTTCGCCATCGTTCCTGGTCAGGAACACAAAGCCTTTATCCCATACACCGGAATTTTTCCCTCTACATCGACCCCCGTCCGCCACAGCGTCATCCAAGCCCGCGCCCTTTCCGTACAGCCGAAGCATGTGAAACTGGACCGTGACTGGCTCGGTTCCAGGGAGATCCCCTTCGACTACCTCGTCGTTGCAACAGGTACTCGTCTCGTACAGCCGGCCGGTATGAAGCATGACGACAAACTCTCCTCCGTAGCATATCTCCAAAACCACCAGAACGATGTAAAACGGGCCAAGTCCATCCTCATCGCCGGCGGTGGGGCAGTCGGCGTTCAGATGGCGACAGACTTAAAGGAGTTCTACCCCGATAAAGAGATAACGGTTGTACAGTCTCGTCCGCAGTTAATGTCTGGTTTCCACAAAGGACTGCATGACCTGGTCAAGGAGCGATTCGACGAGCTTGGTATCAAGTAAGTTCAGCAAAACATCTACGGTATATACCGTACCGTTCTAATAGCCATCCTTTGCAGGTTTGCCACTGGAGCTCGGGTCAAAGTCCCTGCGGAAGGATTTCCCACCCAGGGAGAACCATTCGACGTCGAGCTCACCAATGGCACCAAATTGTCGACGGAATTTGTGATTCTAGCTACAGGCCAAACGCCTAATAACAGCCTCATCAGTGATCTGGCCCCCTCGGCATCGGAGTCTCTGATAAATCCCGAGAACGGATTCATAAGAATCCGCCCCACAATGCAATTTCTCGACGAACAATATCCTAACCTCTTTGCCGTCGGTGATATTGCGGACACGGGATTGCGCAAGGCAGCAAGACCTGGCTCCGCACAGGCAGCTGTGGTCGCTAAGAACATTCGAGCCATGATTGAAGGGAAGAAGCCGGAGGAAGTCTTCCCCCGGATGCCGGCAGCGATCCATCTTACGCTTGGAATGGTATGTTGGACCCACGGTTGAGATTTGAAGTTCAAGAGTTCAATACTAATCGTCCACAGAAGTACAATGTGATTTTTAGAAACCCGAATGAGGCCGAAGGCCAGATAGAGCCGACTATTTTCAAGAAGTTTGAGTGAGTGCACGCTTTCCCGCGTGCATAGAATAAAGCTAACAGCGAGTGAAGTGGACAGGAGGACATGAATGTTGAAGCCTTTTGGCAGAGATTGGGAGTTTCAATCGACAGCACCAGCCAGTATCACTTGTAAAGCTCGAATTGCGCTACGAGCTTTCTCCCGCTTTCAGAGATATCACTATTTATCTCGGCAAACAGGGACCCCGTCGTGGAATACATGTAGGGATATACCCAATAAAGACTTCGCTCTGTTCAGATCTCACCATACCCTACATATTTTTATACTTCACAGTACTGCGCATGCTATTCATCTCGATGTAAACGGATGACTTTTAAATCCCTTGCATCAAGCTGATCAGAGTATATCCTGCTCTTGCCGCATCATTGGACAAGGGGGTGCGCTAGTGGTTGGAGAGCAGCGTGTGACTTCTCACCGTGCTACTAGATTATATTTTATGTCACTTTTTTAAATACAGTAAACTATTCAGGGATGAACGGTTCTGTTGGACCATTGGCGCTTTCTCATTTGATTCTAAGGCTAAAAACGATGCGACCGTGGTTTAGAGAGCACCTAGCCCTAATTCTACACTAAAATGGTGTCAGCACGCAGCAAAGTGACGAATCCAAGTCCACGATAAAATATCTGACAACTGTAAACATGACGAGCATACCTCACCACCTCTCACGAGCCTAGTAACTTTGCAAAATTATTTGTGCTTTTAACTGAAGTGTTCATCCTGCACAATTGGGAACACTCCGAAGCCATAGCACTCCGAGCATTTCTACTACCACTTTGGTACTGTCAGGCAATTAAATTGACCGCCCTTTCACACCGCCTTCGTTTGTCTTTTTCCTATCAATACCCCCCCACTAGTCTGCATACAATCAACGAAGTCAAGTTAGTCCAATACAACCAGTTTCATCGAAAAGGTCATCCCGATCATTCGTGAGGGAGAGTGATGGCGATGTAAAGACCTGATTAGTGCTGCCGTCGAAAGATTCAGATCTCAGGACGATGGCCAAACCACCATTCAAGGTTATCATCGTGGGTGGCTCGATGACAGGACTAACATTGGCACACTGTCTTGACCGAGCTGGGATAGATTACGTCGTTTTGGAAAAGCATCATGACATCCACCCACAGCTCGGTGCTTCGCTTGTTATTTCCCCCAACGGTGGCCGAATCCTAGAGCAACTAGGCGTGTTCCAGAGGGTAGAGGAATTGAGTCAAAATTTCCCACGCATTCATACATGCTTTCCTGATGGGTTTCACTATGATAGTGAGGCACCGCAAGTGTTGAAGGAACTGTATGTTTAGGTGTGCTCCTACTATTCTTGAATTTATAAGACTTAACGAACGACAAGGTTCGGAATGCCATTCGCTATCCTAGAGCGAAGACAGCTGCTGGAGGCCTTATACACGGAACTCCGAGATAAGTCACGAGTACATGTTAGTAAACAAGTATCCAGCGTTCAATCCACTGCGTCCGGGGTGTCCGTAGTTACTACAGATGGAAGCATATACGACGGTGACCTTGTAGTGGGAGCAGATGGAATTCACAGTTTTGTCCGGTCGGAAATGTGGCGCATTGCTGACCTTGAGCGGCCAGGGCTGATATCGCAGGAGGAAAAATCGAGTGAGTAAAACGATGAACATGCGAAAACTTCACTAACTCGGACCAGGTTTGAAAGTAGAATTTGCGTGTATCTTTGGCATCTCCAACAGTGTCGAGGATGTCAAATCCTGGGACCATGTCATCCGATATAACAAGCATATCACGCTCTTCGTGTTCCCTGGAACAAACAATGGAATCTTTTGGCTACTGTTTCAGAAATTGGACAGAAAACACACATACCCCGACGTGCCTCGATTCACTAGGGATGATGCGATTGCCAGATGTGAGTCATTGGCAAGTCTTGCTGTCTGGGAAAATGTCCGGTTCGGCGATATCTGGGCACAGCGACGAAGCTTTCATATGACGGCTTTGGAGGAAGGCCTACTAAAGACATGGCATCATGGCCGGATAGTCTGCATTGGAGATAGCGTTAGCAAGGTACCTCATCTCTCCAGTCCATCTAGCGTCCTCAAGGCAGCATGGTAGGCTCACAATAAATTCATCCAGATGACCCCAAACCAGGGACAGGGGGCGAACACTGCGATTGAGGCTGCGGCCTGCTTGGCCAATGTACTGCATGCGTTGAGCCAAAAAGCTGAAGGGGAGAGGCTATCTGGAAGTGAGATCAACCATGTGCTCGAAGACTTCAACAGGGCACATTTCCAGCGTTTGGCTGGTATCCACCAAAGTTCCGAATTCCTTACTCGGTTGCAGGCATGCGATGGACTGGTGAAGTCCATATTTGCCCGGTACGTGGCGCCGCATTGTGGAGATTCGACAGTAGCAGGTGTAGCGGGGCTTGCGACGAGTGGACCTGTCTTGGGCTTTATCCCCCTCACCGAGCGTTCTGGGAGGGATTGGCGAACATTGTCCTCTTGGGTGCCTCTAGTATCTTCCATTGCGTATGGTGGAACGAGGGTTTTGGTTGGCTTGGCGACTATATCTGTCCCAACCATGGCTGGGTATACCCTGTATAAGCTAGCTGCTCCTAGATTTCTACACTGATGGGTGGTCATTTGAATGTAGCATCATACACCGCTCTTTTAGTTGTCCGAGCGTGATTCTACAATATGCAGTACGTATGCACGTAGAGAAGACGTAGGATTGATCGGCGGTGATATGATACCTTTACCAAAATCGAGAGTGCTGTTATGGTCTCTCTTGTGCCATGCCTAAAGAATCTAGTCCCGTCATTCACTGCAGCATCCGGAGACTCGGAGGCTTCGTTTTGGGCTATGTTTACCATTTTCCTCGGCACATACAGCGTAGAGCCGATTACAAGCATCGCATGTCGACTGTTATTATGCTGTTTTCCAACAGAACCATGTTTGATTATTCAGCTTAGCCTCGAAGGTGTTGGTCTCCTGGCCAGTGTGGCAACAAGATCACCTTTCGCTACGTCTGATACGCCCTCAAGTTCTATAACTAGTGGGAAAGCATAACCAAGAATTGTCAGATGGAAGATGATACCACAAGTGTTACCCATGATTGTGTTCGCAGGCTTCATCAATCAAGCTCCAGATTCAATACGTCCAGTGGGAATTTTTTGGGGTGTATGATAGGTCAGAAAGTGATGCCAACGGATGCATAGAGTGGCGCATGATATTTCCGGACAATATCCAATGAAGGCTGAGCGCAGGAACTCCAAGCAACCTCCACCGTTCGTCTCTTTATGATTACCTTTCATTGCATTTGCTCCTATAACCTTAATGCCCGGCAATTGTTTCTGAGTCTCGTAGGGCTAGTAAATGCACTATGCCCCTAAACTTGGAACTACAGTACATCGCAGTGAACGAGTTAGTTGAATACTAGTTTAGTCCCTATTGACTTGAATATTGAGAACCGCTTCTATTTCCAGTAGTGGGCCTCATGTAGCTGGATGGCGGGTAACGTATGGTGGGTTTTCCCAAGTGTGAAGTAACAGTCAGCGGAATGGACGAGGAGCTCGTCGCCAGACGAACCAAATCATCTCCAGCATAGAATATCCGCTACGCGAGCTTTATTTGTCCCATAATACCTGCCCCCCGCAGGTTCTGGGCGGTTTCTTCGTCCTCGTCCCGCGAGATCGACAAGCGGTTGAGGCTAAGCTCACGTCGTGTGGGCTTCATCCGCCAGTGAGGCTCTAGCCCTACGCTGGAGGATCGGCGGGGACCGCGTGTGCATCCCAATTCACTGGACAACAATTGAGATGCCTGTTGAACGTAGCGCTGTTTCTTCGATGATGTTGGCTACAACCCGAGTCGGCGACTAGCGATGAGGAATGACTCAGTGCCGATCATCATTCTGAGGCTGGACCGTGAATATACTTCGACAGGACTGTAAATTCTCTCATCCCGAGGTATTCCGTCCACCGATTCTGCATGGTCACTAATACCCTATTTCTAATCATGAGTCCGGCATTACAACGACACTTGAGACATGGGGTTCTTTCGCCTGTTTCAATGACCTCAGCATGTAACTTCCGGGTTCTTCGCCAGCGGCGCTGATGGAAGAGCCGTATGTTTGCCGGGGGAATCCACCAATTTGTAAGGTATTGCTGCTCGATGCGGTCTGTCAGTCCAGAGTCCAAGTCCGGTACAATGACGGAGACTACCCACAGCCCTATCGATACTCCTTCCGCCTTACGATGAGATGATGCTGACGACTGCTTCCAGAACAACGCCACATTCAGCCGGGAGTCATTCCCGATTCCGATGGCGCCGGTATATAGATCACATAATCAGATATCCATTTTTGGATGATGTGTTGAAGGTATAAAGACCGGGTTGCAACCACACCTGGTCAAGTCGTCATCATCTCCAAGTCTGAAAACACAACTGCAAACCTCACTCTCTTCTCTCATCACTCACAATCAATCGCTCGTTGAACTTTCATTTCAATCAATCACCAAGATGAGGATCTCAACTGTTCTCTCTACTTTAATGGTCGCTGGCCTCGTTGCGGCCGCTCCTCCTGCTGAACGTATGTGCCATCCCCGATGACCGCAATGGAAGACTAACGGTTGTCGATAGGTCCACGCGACCTCGAAAAAGTCCCAGGCCCCCTTCCTAGCACCACTAAAGTCCCTACCCTTGTCAAGCCAGATGACAAGAAGTCGGATGATGAGAAGCCCGATGACAAGAAGCACAAGGACAAGGGTAACAAGCTGAAGAGTGAGGCTGCTAAGCTGGACGACGTCAAAGTTCCTCCCAAGAAGATGGACCTTCCTGTCCCACCCAAGGACGACAAGAAGGACGACAAGAAGGACGACAAGGAGGACGACAAGAAGGACAACAAGAAGGACGACAAGAAGGACAACAAGGAGGACGAC
>MBFL02000110.1:0-84066 GCA_001696595.2 Aspergillus hancockii | reverse complement strand
CGACAAGAAGGACGACAAGAAGGACGACAAGAAGGACGACAAGAAGGACGACAAGGAGAACGACAAGGAGAACGACAAGAAGGACGACAAGAAGGACGACAAGAAGGACAACAAGAAGGACGATGACGAGGAGAAGTTTGAGGATCCTAAGCACTAAATGATGAATCTGATGCGTAATCAAAAGGATGGCTTCCTTGTCAGCTCTTTTGGGGGGTAATGTAGGGATAGAGCCTGACTTATCCGTGAAACGGTGGAAGGACTATAACCGTTTCTTTCTTTTTACTTTGTATCCAGCTGGATTGATACTGTACCTGTGTGACTAGTCAAATGCATTCGTTAATATATTTGCAGAACAGGCATCAGGTTTTTCCTAACATACTAAATTTTGTTCCCTCAGGTTAGGAATTCTGATATTAGAACAAAATCACCCAGGAACGTAAATGAATCATTTCAAATGCGCTCAATCAAGCTTTAATTTAATTAAGGGCCCAAAATTACCAGTAGCGTATGACTCTCGTAAGAGACTACGTGAATCGGAGATACAAATATCATATATGTTCGTGTTAGCCAGAATTGAAGCCCTGCGAGGGCTTTTGTAGAGGGCGCAATTTGCCAGGAGCTATGAGATAAAATGTCGGCGTATTCAGGTTGAGGGGTAAAAGCCTGAAACAATAAAATGATTAGAATGGCTGAACTATCTAGAAAGCTAGAAAATACGAGGCTTATTATGAAAAGCTTGAAGAAAGCATCTTGGATATAGCAATAGGGCTGGATCAGTAGAACAACGAAACAACGGTAGATCACTAGGTGACTTGACTGAAATTGGTGCTGTTCTCCACACCTATGTAGTGGAGGTTATCGAGCTACTTGCTTCGTTCAAAGCAGCAGAGCCATGCTCTACCGCTTGCGAGAGAAATATATAATTTGATCAACGTTCCCTTTACGATACGAATATCCGACTCTACATAGTACAATAATTCATACGCAAGCGAATGCTCGATTGTCACTTCTGAAAACCAAAGACTTGCTATCTAGGATGTAGTAACAGATACCGCTGAAAAGATAGATGGTGGTCGCTGTGGAACCAAATTTATTGATTGGATCTCTCGCGCAATTCACTGGATAGTAAATCCACCGTCTACCCTGATATCAGCGCCATTAATCATCCCGCTAGAGTCCTAATGAAACGTTAAACTAAAATAGGTCTATGACGTGTTCGAGACACTTACTTGGCACAAGAAGAGTACCGCATCGGCAACCTCCTCCGGTAAGGCGAACTTGCCCGTCGGAATGGTCTTCAGAAAGGCCTCCTTGACACCTGGTGCGCCCCAAGCTTTCTTTCCGAGGTCGGTCCAAGCCACCGTCGGTGATACGGTGTTAGATGTAATACCACGGCCTCCCCACTCAGATGCCATACTGCGTGTCAGGCCTAGCAGCGCAGCCTTCGAAGCACAGTATGCGCCATGCCGGGGAAGCGCCACGTGACCGGCTTGCGAGCCTATAGAGACAATCCTTCCCGGCGGTGGCGGGTTGATTGAAGACTCAGAAATGGTGGATGCGGTAAAATAGAGTCGAGCAAATGCCTGTGAACAGAGCATCGGTCCAAAAACGTTGGTGGTGAGATGCTTCATTGTTTCCTCGGGAGGGGTAGATTCCATATCACTCAGAGATACGTATCCGGCCGTGTTGATTAGGATACTCGGGAAGGCTTGATCGGTCATCTCGTCCTTCAATGTAAGGTATCTCAGTATGATGTGTGTATTCGTAAGAAGGAGGGTCGGTAAGACCTAGTAAATACATGTGGTGCGGGAAAACCTGATCATGTGACAGAATGCCGCTCTAGAAAATGCGAGACGCTGGATGAGCAGACTACTACTATGTAGATATATAATATTAATTTTAACTAATTTCTATATTGTGGTTGAAGACATTCTAAGTCCTTCTAATTTGCTTCAAAATGTTGAATTGTCTAGTTAAGATTTGTAGCTAATTGACCAATGCGGGGGTTATTATAGTTCTGTGATTGATTCAAGGATATAAGAGGATTTTTTAAAATATCTACTTTAGTGGTATCCAGTGCCTGGGTGGTATCTGATGGTGTATAGTCGAGAGAACCGTACTCAGCAGTGGAAGAATCAGAAACTGAAATTATAGTTGGTTTAGTAGAACTGGACTGTACAAGAACAGAATACGGGATATTATTTAATAAAGTATAAGGTCAGTCTTGTTATATCTTGTACTGGCTGACAAGTACAGAGACCTCTGTATCAACAATTGCAGCAAACTGCCAGCTAAATTCTGTAATATTTTTCTATTTAACTTGATAGTACTATATCTTGCGCTTAGAATTTTGTAATATATATATAAATTTTTTATTAAAAATAGCTTTAATCTAAAATAATAGAATATATTTATAAATTTCGCGTGGTACAATAGTACTGGATTGATGTTTCTACTGGTCATCGGGTACTTGTTCTAGATAAATAACTAATATTATAGAATAGATCTGTATTTTCTTAGATATATTGAGTTTATAAACTAGACTGTTAATAAAATAGATAATTTTATATAGATTTATCTTGCAAGGTGATAGTGTAGTACTATCTTTAAATTAATAGTCTATATTCTCTGGTTTTCTAATAACTTGTATATACATGGAGTCTTTAAGCTGAATAGACTTATACTTACAGTTGAAGTAAAATACTATTCTACTCTAAATATATTAAATAGTGTCTACAGTTTTCTGGCGAATCTGTTGTTGTTTAGTAATAAATTTATTAATAGTATAGATATTTTGATTAAAGATGGAAGAATTGAATTTAGAGTGTGAAGATGTTTTATAAAGAAGTTTAAATAGGATTCTAGTAGTAGAAGCATTTACTGAAGTTATAAAATAGTATTTAATATCGGGTATAAGATTTTTCTATATTATTTTATCTAGTAGATTAGTAAGAAGATATTATAGTATAAATTTAATAACTGTATTTACACGCTTGATTTAACTATCAGCAGCTGGATAATAAGCAGCAGTGATAACTAGATATATCCAAGCTCAGCGGAAAAGATATAACTAGAAGTTGAATATAAATTTACTATTCTAATTAAAAATAATAACTTAGAGAAAATCCCAGTATAGCTATATATATTAGAAGAATTGCTTGGTCTAGTCTATAACTGTAGATATAGTTCACCCGGGAAGTAGCTGAATAGCTTTAGTAAATTTGTTGATAATAACAAGTAGAGTATCTGAATCTAACTGTAAAAGTGGTAAGTCTGTAATAAAATTTATTATTAAAATATTAAAAAAATATAATAGTAATATTATAGACTGCAGTTGACTATATATATAGTGATATTTCTCTTTAAAAATCTTGTATACTGGACAAGTCAGTATATAGAATTTAATAAATATTTTAAGCTTGGAAATATAAACTAAATAATATAATTGTTTATATATTTGTTAAACACCAGAATATTCTTTATAATTATATACTGTTATAAAAACAAGTTTATATATTTTATTAAAAATATATAGATATTTAGTATCTTTCCAGATTATATATAACAGTTTATCTAAAAGTTTAAAACTATTTTTAATAGAGTTATTAGACTTGTCTTGACTGCAGAGCTGGTGTAAATTTTTGTAGATATAATTTAAGTAACAGTTTTTAAAAAGAGTTTTAATAAATAATTTTTTTAAATCAGGGTCTATAGAGACAATATTAATAAAAAAAATAATAGAAATAGTAGTATCTTTAAAAAAAGATTAGTTTAATTAACAAAGTCTTGATAATACATCTGCATTGCGGTAAACCCGTTCTGGCCGGTGTACTATAATCATGATTATAGAAAATTAAAACAAAAATAGTGCTCAAGTAGCTAGATAAGGATTTTTTCAGTAAAAATTAAGAGATTGAAATAGATCTTTAATTGCAGAATAATCTATATAAACTGTAAATAAATTACTGTTTAAATAATACTGTAGTTTTATAATTATCTAGACTAGAGTAGTAATCTCTAGTTTAGTAGATCAGAAAGATTTCTCTACTGTAGTTAATTATTAAAATAAAAATAAAATTAACTGTTTTTTATTTTTAGAATTAATTTAATAAAGAGCAACACCAAAGTCAAATTTCTTCAATCCGTTAATATAAAGAAGAAATAGTTTAGAATAATTAAATAAAATTTTTAATAATACTGTGGCTAAGACATGCTTCAAGATATTCTAAACATCTCAATAATCCTGATTAAAGACACTGGCAAGTAGAGTTTTTAGGGCGTATATACAGCGCTTAGAGCCCTTGATAGAAACATCTTTAAGAAGATAAGTTTTCAGGATCTTAAGCGGCTCGGCAATATATAAATATCTAAAATAATACTATTAGTAGTAATCAAAAAGTCTGAGATTAGTTTCCAGTTCTAATAGAGTACTTAAATAATCAAGATCCTTAATAACTTAAATCTTTTCTTTATCTATTATCAGTTTTAAATAAAAAACTTTATGTCTAAGAGCCTGAATTGAGTGATATTTAAAATAGTATTTAGATATTTGTAAGATAAAACTGGAGTGCTAAATTATTATAAGAATTTAATTAAAATAAACAAGATATTCAGCTGTGGAACAGAAATAAATAATAATATTATTAATATAGACAATAACTGTTTACTAAAAATATTAATGTAGAAGATTTTTTATCTATTACTAGAAAAATAATAGTATAGTTGTTAATTCTATAGTATTAACTATAAAATACTCTAATTTCCTGTAAAGAGTAATAAAGATAGTTTTTTAATAATTAGATTCAAGAATCAGTTGTTGAAAAAATCCTTTTTAAATATTAAGTAATAAAAAAACAGTTGTGTTCTCTAGTATATTAAAAACTATATTTTAATAAAACAAGAGATATATATTCAGAACAAGCTTAAAATTAAAATATTATAGATTAATAATAAAGTGTAGTTTACTATTTTGCTATATAATAAATCTAGAAACTGTAATAAAGACTAATTTATTTAACAGAATCTTTTTAATCTAATTTTATTAAACAAGCGGGTTGAGAATCTGGTCAGAAATCTATTTATTATAGTAGTTTATAGAATATAATATATATTAAAAACCATCAGTATCAGTGTTCTTCAACAGTATAGATATATAGATATTATTATTAAATAAATCTAGTTCTAGATAAAAAATTGTTTAATATTTAAAAAATAAAAAGTATATTTTTTCTGTATATTCAGAACTAAAATTTTAAGAAATATCTACTTTAAACACACCAGAACTACTGTTGTAGTATTCTATTTAAAATAGTAAAAAATTCTTATTCTCTAGTAGTAGAGTATTCAGCAAGACTAGTAATATAGAAATACTGAGTATAAATATCTAGTATATAGAAATAGAGAATAAAAATTTAATAAATTATTTAGACCAGAATATAACTGAAGACTGTTTAAAATTAGAGATAGAAAATATATTAAAGATAGATATAAAAAATACTTGTAGAGTGGAGACGAGTTCTTAATTATATAAATTAATAAATAGATCTAGTTTAAAAAGATAAATAATATTAGAAAATCTATTATATTTATATATTTTTATAGATACAAGATATATAGTGCCCGGCTTGACTGTAATCTAATCTATAAAATATATAGATATACAGTACAGCTTTTATTTAACTATATAGAATATTTAAATCTTATAGTTATAAACAATAAAAAGATTCTTGTTAAAATTAAAAAGAACTTTATTTAATTTAAAAATATTTAGATTAATAAAAAGATTATAGAAAAGATTATCAACTATATAAACTTTTATTTAAAGTAGAATAGTTTTGTTGACTGTAGATGTTAATTCAAGTGTAATATTAATATATAATAAAGTTTCTATTATAGATTAACTGATACCAGTAATAAAAATTATATAGATATAAAAAGATTATACTGTAGATTAATATTAATATAATATATAAAAGTTAATTATAAATATTAAAGAACAGAAATCTACATAAAACTTGAGATTGTAACTACTAGAAATAGATATAATATAAATAATATAGAAATAATTATAATATACAGTACCTGGAGTAATACGTGTTATCTTTTTAAAAGTTATTTTTTTAACTGAAAGAAGATAAAGATAGTATCAGTATTGTCTTGTTTAATAGAGCACTGGTAAAATTAAAATACTTGTTTATTAAATTCTAAAAAAGTATCTATATCTAATTTAATATCTGAAGTGTAGATTAAAAAAACTTTAATTTATAATTTATAAAAAAAATAATTAAAATTAAAATATAGATCTTTACAATATTAACAATTATATAGATAATTCTTTAGTTTCTGTTTAATAGTCTTATTAATAGTTAAAGTCTTTTTTTTTCACTCGATAGTTCAGTCGGTTTATTCAATAGTCTTAGAGTAGAAAGTATTTTTATAAAAACAGGGGTGATTCTGTATCTATTTAAAATAAAATAGTGTTTTTTTATAGTAAAATAAATAAATAAATTTATATAGACAGAGTCCTTTAGAATTAATAGTATTTATTAAAATAGTATTAAAATCTTTTTAAACTCGTGAAATCAGTTTTTATTTATCAAGTATATTAACTTTACAGAGAAGTATAATCTTATATTTTAAATATTTAAAAAATAAAAGACTATTTTTAATTATAAACTAAAACTATAGATACTCTGCTTTATATTATACAAGAAATAGATTCTTTTTAAAATAAAGCTTCAGTTTATTAATAAATATATTTATAGAGTTCTGTATCTGTTCAGTGATATTGTCTAATAAATAGATATACTAGATACTTATCTCTTTTTAAAGATATAGAAGTAATATATTGAGAACAGCTTTTTAACTATAAAATCAAGCTATCTATTAAATTTATTTAGTAAATAAAATTATAGAGTGCTTTTTAAAATTATAGAGTAGAATATTCTCTAGTTTAAGACATCAATAATTATATTTAGAGAAAAATAATCTAGTTTAATAATAATTCTGACATCTGTATTAACAGGAACAGTAATAAATAGAATAATAGTAGTTGTTAAATAATAAGAAGAAAAACAGGGATAATAGAGATACAAGTGATCAAGTCCATTAGAAATAACAAGAGCTATTTTCAGATTAATATGATGAATAACTGTTCTGTTAAGAGAATAGATCTTTTTATTAAATTTTAGATTCAATTTATTAAATTTTATATTTCTGTAGTGTTTCTGACTCTATATTTATATTAAAAAGTCCAGTATAAAAATAGTTAAAAAAATAATCAAGTAAATCAGTGTCCAATATATAATATAAGAGTAAATATATATATTTCTCTATTTTATACTAGAACTTTAAATATTTAGTCTAGTCTAGATAGAAAACTACTGCTCAAGTATTAAAATAATCTAATTTAAATAGAATAGAATAAATTCAAGATAGATCTCCAGCAGCAAGAAGAGATGCCAAGTAAAGAATAAAAACTATATTATATTTGTATTAAATTTTAAAGTATATATAAAATATATTTTTTAACACTATTAACCAGACTGATACCGGAAATTCTAGTAAGACTATTATTAAAGATAATTGAATAACAATAGTAGATAATTTATTTAGATAAATAATACTAAAATTAAAAAGCTGGTCTATAAGAGACTTAGAAATAAATAAAATAATAGATATTAAAGTAACTACTAAGATAGTAAAATCTAACAATATAATATTATCTTGACAGTTAAACTGGAAAAAAAAAAGTAGAGTTTTCAAGATTATTTATAGTTATTTTAAAGTAGAAAGTGACACTATTTCCTAAAATAAAAAACATGTAACTAAATAAATAAAAGTTACTTTAGTAGAATAATAAAATAGAATAAATAAAGAAACAAGTTGCTGTAGATAAAAAATAAACTTTTTAATAATTTTATTAATAAGTAATCGGTCAATAATCCAGTTAATAGAACCATAGAACCCCGAGATATTAAACTTGTAGAGATCCGCGAGATAAACAATATACAGTTGATTATTATTCAGAACTGCTCGAAATGCTTGTTTAATCTCTAGATTAGCTAAATAATAAAAGACTTATAGATTTAAAAATAAATCAAGCTGCTATATAAATAACAGAACATTGCTTGATAAAAGTTCTATATAAAAAGTTTAAAGATAATTGAGGAAAAGATAAGATTATTAAATAGATAGACTTTCTATATAGATACCAAGCAGACTTTCTATATAGATGTCAAGCAGACTTTCTATACAGATATTATAAAAGAGTCTTCAGAATCTATACGGCTTGGAAGGGAGATCAGATCTATACAACCTGACTGGTGATGCCAAGCATGCTACCATTTTGTAAGGTATCTCAGTATGATGTGTGTATTTGTAAGAAGGAGGGTCGGTAAGACCTAGTAAATACATGTGGTGCGGGAAAACCTGATCATGTGACATTCAATATGTTGAATGCTGACTGGACGGAGTCAGACGAAGTAATATCACATTCATAGGTTCGGATTTCATCTCCGCTAGAAACACCGCCGTACCCGGACTCAAGCAGCTGATCCCGACGGGCAGCCTCGAAAGGGGCATAAAGAATTGCCAGGTGAGCTCCTTGCTGTCGGAGCTTCTTGCCTATGCTTGATCCCAGTCCACCTGTACCACAACGAGATCAACATGTTTCCGCCTTCGGCCTTTAAGTGATCGATCAATTCCTACCTAGGCCTCCTGGAAGGATCGCTAGCCTACGAGCAAACGCCATTGTCGCGATAGAAGCAGTAAGTTCTATTTTTATACGGCCACTGGAATACAGATCCGGACAGATATGGGGATGGAGTCGGTTGAATTGACCCCTCGTTTCGTGAGGTACATATTCGCCCTTCCTACTATGGCAGGGATCGACTAACGATGTCACCTGACATGAAGGCTTGTTTTGAGATGAAATGAAAATAAGGCCACATATCGCCATCTTCCAGAATGTTGCTTAAATTATAGTTTATGAGATGAAGACTTTAATACACGATTCTGCGCCTGAACAGATTTGTCCTGAATGGCTAGCTCGGGCCAAACGTCCGGTTTCACTGATCCTGCCAGCCTCTCTGCATGGGTATAAAACGTCGACTTTAGTTCTGGGCCTTGCAGACGCCCTGGTCGGCCTTCTCATCTTGCTGTGTGCTGTGTCAGATGCTATTACTTTGTCCGGTCGATCGTTGTGAGAATTACTTACCAAGCAGAATCCGCCCTGGCAGATGCCCATGCTGCCATCCTTCTTGCAGGGAGCGTTGACGGGGAGCTAATGTATCGTCAGTATATATGAAAGTAGGACGAGAGCTGGATCAACGTACGCTCTTCTGGGCATCACCTGCCTGAGGCTGCTGAGGGGCGGCAATAGCAGCGCTGATGAGGGTGAGAGTAGCGAGGAAAGAGAATCTCATTTTTGCGGTATTGAGAGTTGGACTTGGGAGAGAGGTTTTGTTTTGTTGGATAGCTTGTTTGGATTGTCTTCTCTGGAACTTGTTGAACACAATCTCAATGGGTCCTCTGGCGTTCTTATAACATCTTGCAGAGTCGATTAGATAAGGGGCGTTTCTATATATATTCGGTTATTCATTCCTATATGTCCGGTCCACCAGCGTGGGAGGGGTTTGGGAAGCCAATAGTGTCGGCACCATTGGGATGATTTTCAAAACAGTGCCTCTTTTGGATGTTCGAGGTACTTGTGGGTGCGTGGTAACCACACAAAGAGGACCATGTCTCTTCGTTCCTCTCTCCGCTCTATATAAACCTCGGACTATAGGAAACACTGCTACTCGGAGACCTGATACTTAGATGTGTGAAAATGGTGCATATCCGGCAAAGAGTGACACGGTGATAGGTTGATAGCATACTGTGTACCTCTTCGGCTTTCTGCAAGATTCGGGTGTTCCAATAAAACCCGTTGGAACGTGGAGAAACGGTGGGCATAGTGGAACAGTAGTCTGCTATGATTGACGTTTCTTTTCCCAACGCAGTAATGATATTCTTTCCAGCCTCTTGGCAGACGCAAATCCCCCTGATCGGCCCTCTTGGAATGGTGTCCAACCCTTTGCTTGTGATTTGCCTTTTTCAAGGCCTATTCTGTTAACTATGTGTCTCGGGAAATCGTAGTCTGGGGTACACGCCGGAGGGGTTTTTGGATTTCGGCCTGGCAAGCAACTGGGATAATCCTACATCATGATCAACAATCAATTTTTGTCCGTCAGTTGCTCAGCTAGACGTCTTTAGATTCGATCGAAACCATGCTTCCCAGGAGGCATCTTTACTGCAGATAGATATCTACTACTGGGTCTAGCAAACATTTGTATGAGACTCTGTTCAGGAATCCGACATCTCTAGGGGTAACCGGGGCGACGATCACCCCATTATGGAAGCTAGAAACGGGTTCTAGAATAATACTACCTGAAGAACCAGTAGTTGAGGGTTGTGGGTACTCGAATGATAGCAGCGCTTTCATATTCTTCCCCGAAGGCCATCCACAAATGTCCACTCCGCTGGATGCGCGATTAAATGTCGCGATCCCATTCCTGGCCCAGCGAATTTACTTCCGCTCCTGATATTATTGTGCCCATGATACAGGGTAGATTGCATGCAAGATAATTTTTTGTATGGAGAAGTTTCAAGTGCAGAATCCTGCAGCCGAACCATTGAAGACCGTCCATATGTTCAGAGCCGACCATCGTCTCCGGAAAATCTTTGGTATATCAAACACAAACCAGTTGCAGATGTGCACTTGTACATCGTTATTTGGTGAGAGCAACTACAAAATTAGATTGTTGACACAAGACAGGTATCCGTCAGCAAGAAGTGTCACTTGGTGTCATCTAACCCTTTCTTCCATACCCTAGTATCTTTGCCCCTTCTTGCCGTCTGTATGCACTTGCTCCCTGCTTCCTCCTCTCCATTTTTCTCGGGTTTCTCCTCTTCCCATAACACAGTAACTTTTTGATCGCCTATACACTGTCTTTTAGCGAAACAACAGAGGTTGTAGTTGAACGTCTTCTATAGATCACCATACCAGACAGTTCCTGCCTCCCTATATCGAGACGTGAGTTATCTGAATAGCTATCTGTTTCCTCTGGCCGTACCAAGATCCACAACACGCCGTAGATATAGTTCCGACGGGGCACGTAAGTTCATTTGAAACCTTTAGTCAAGTGTTAGCTCGTCCCATAATCACTCATGCCACAATTAACTGTCCACTCATTCCCAGCCCTAGCGGGTGGGGCTTTCGCCGAGCGGCAAACTATTGAAGAACTAGTGCGCGGAAGATGAGAAGCTCTGCCCAAGTGGGACAGCATAACCTCAACTTTCTGCTACGTACGGGGCCGTTGCCCGTAGTATTATAGTACTTGAGAAAGAAACGTTTAGAAGAAGAGCAATTGTCATTTCGCCGTAAGTATAGTTGATCAAAGGCTATCGGAACACCGGTTGGTGAAAGATATACTGACAACCAATCCTTCACCTCACGCCCCTTTCTATGAAGTCGTACGAACATCTTGCCTGGTTCACGGCGAGTCGTGATTTCAGGCAAGTAAGGGGCTCCATATCCGGTATTTTCTCTAGCCGAGACGAGTAAAGAATAGGTCATCCACAGGACCCCGTGGACTGTGCTAAAGACACAAGCGTTACCCGTATGCTATCCCGGTTGCCCGTCGCCGTGCTAGAGCGATCCTGATGACGATGGAATGGGGGCCAATTTGCAGCATCTCCTCGATTTTGTATTCCGCTCCTAGCAAGAGCGCACGTTTGTCTAACACCAGCAAGCGAATGCTGTCGTCATTTTAGCCGCTCATGGAAGAAGTCTGTGATAGATCTATATCCCCGCACGGTGTTGGACATTCTAAAGCTACAAACCTATACGGACGATTGGGGAACGTTTGATTTGGTAAGTGGTAATTCCAGTCTGTCAGAGCATAATGAGACACAGGTTGAGTTAATGAATTTAAGACATCACATCCCACTATTTTCCGGCTAGCGAAAGAGACGTGGTTGAAGATAAGTGATTAGAGAAGAATGAGGAAGATCGCGAGACAATAAGGAAAGCTGGTGGATTTCCAGACAACGTAGACCGTGAATGGTCCCGTATCCTATCTCGTTCCAGCCACAAGCACGGCAGACGTTCTGAAGATAGCCAAAGCGGATAGTAGTAAAGTTGCAGATGACCCACGGCGGGCATTAGAGCATCAAACGTAATCTCAACACTCCTAAGAAAGAAAATCTCAAGTAACATTTTCCGTTCAAATGAAACACGAGAAAGAAGGACTACACAGGAATACCCATAGGGAGGAATGCTCAGCGCCGGATATTGTTGTTGATGATACCCTCAAGGTCGGCAACAGTCTCCTGCGCTTCCTTCTCCAACTCGGTAAGGGCTTGAGCAGGATCGGGGCTTAATTCACACAGGGACTTAGCACGAGTCAGGTTCTCGGTGATTTTCTTTATGGTACTGTTAAGGTCTCGAAGGTCATCCTCGTGAAGGCTTTGCAGTTCGGAAAGCTACATCAAAGCATAGCCACATTAGATCCATTCGATTAGACAAAGAAGAGTCGACTTACGACTAGAACCTCGTCCAGGTCCGATACCTCCTTTCTACGCACCACACGTTTCATCTCGGCCTCCGAATCGAATCCCCGGCGTTTGTTTTGGGGGCTCATGGCGAGGGACTGGAATAGCTGACTGGACTAGAAGTCTTGGGCGATATCGCGGGGACGAGGAAGCTGTAGATCAGGAGCTCGATGGACCTCTGGTAAGTTTAAAGGTTAGTGGGATTCATCTCTAACAGTCATTTTATGGCCCTTTCACACCTACTCGTACAGAATCAGAGGCTACCAAGCACCTTTCTGGAGAGAAAGATAAGGGTTATCCTCAACGAATTTCTGAAGAGTGCGCCGACGTCGAAGGACAAAACGCAGAGGTCGCACTTGAGGTTCCGAGCCACCTCACGAATCAGCCCCTGAGCGTGGAGCTTGTTGAACTTCTGGTGACAGGGAATCTTGCGGAGGCCGATTGTATTTGACTAGGTAAATTAGTGATATGGAAGTGAGGAGAAATTGTCCAACTAGGATTACCTACCAAATTTACACCGATGAAGCTTCTTATCTCCCTCGTAACGGCAGCAGTTTTACTCGCGATTTAACAAGCTAACGACAAAGAGTGACAACAAGACTTGGTTCCAGGAAACTTGTAAGAGAGGCAATGTTGATCTCGTGTATCCAGGATAATACTTACCAGGTCGTTAATCGTGTCAGTTCTTGAAACCCTCTGTCGCGAGAAGGGGAATGAAAGAGAAAGAGAAAGTAAGGTGGAAGAAACACAGAGAAGGTCAGTTGGGAAGTGTCATGTGCTGGGCACCTGACTAGAGAATTCACTTTCCACTGTCAAGCAGCTGTAGGAAGTGTTAGTCACGTCAGGGATTGTCTGTCTGTCGCCAACACCACTCTAGGCACAACACTTTTCATGTTCACAGTAAGTTCATAATCACCAATGGGTCACTGAAACAGCTGTTCAGCCTGTTCGAGGACAGAGAGAACAAAGTATTCAGTGCTCCGAGCCTAATTTAGGCTACTACAGAGCCTGCATGTTGTTACAATCAGACATGCCTTCTGCTTTCCGATTTACGTTCAATCCGTCTGCGCTATACACCGCATCCCTCGATTCCTTCAAGTTGCAACTCAGGAATACAACTGCGTCAAGAGCTCTCTGTCATGAAAGTCAGCCAGAATTTGCCTCGACGCCCCCAATATAACCTCTTCAAAATTTGAGAAATCTTCGTCAGCGGTCCTCCTCCACTGCAAACAATTTACGATCGTTCTCGCAATCATTTCTCTTGGGGGAGGAGAAGACAACTGAAGTCAGATGTCGATATTAAAAAGCATAAAGCCAATTCAAGAAGATTTAGGCTAATCGGATGAATATTGTCTGTGAACCCACTTCATCGTCTAGTGAAAGTCTCCGACTGCCGATCACTAAGCACAAGGAGCTTCTCCGCATCCCTCCGGATTACATGATGCTTTCCCTGCTAAGGGCACATTACATATTGCTTGTCTGCGCATTGGCCTACAGACCTCCCACTGTTCACCCAATTAATTCACAATGGTTGGCTTCGAAACTTTCATCAAGATCGCCCTCACGACAACGCTCCTATCGCCAGTGTCACTAGCTACAGATGAATTATTCATCCAAAGCACCAGCGGCCCAGTGCAAGGATTTTACAATACTTCGTCGGAAACGGTCCGCGCATTCCTAGGCATCCCGTACGCCGAACCACCAACGGGCTCGCGTCGATTCAAGCCACCAGTGCCAAGGTTGCGCTCTAACCAGACTTTTAATGCCTTGTCGTTCCCGCCAACATGCCCCGGAGAGTACACCTTTTCCAACGAGTCGATCTGGAGTGTCCTACCCTACTTGCCATGGAACACAGACAGCATGTCCGAGGACTGTCTGTCGGTAAACATCTGGGCGCCCGCAGCCAAACATCCGAAAAAGCGAAGCGGCAAGGCAGCCGTGATGATGTGGATATATGGTGGAGGATTTACACAAGGTGGAACAGCGACCCCGTTTTACGATGGGGCCAGATTAGTTGAAGATCATGAGGATATCATTCTAGTTTCCTTCAAGCATGTCCCACCGGCGTATGAGTTTGCCTGACCCCGTACTAACGGTCCCACAGCTATCGCGTCTCGGTTTTCGGATATCCCAATTCGCCGGACCTTGAACCAGACCAGCGAAATGTCGGACTTCTAGATCAGGTAAGAAATTGGATAATCCGGACTCTTCATGCAATGAAAGTTAATACGGCTAGCGATTGGCTGTTGAATGGGTGCGCCAAAATATCGCACAGTTCGGTGGCGATCCTTCAAGTATCATGCTCTTTGGCCAGTCGGCTGGCGCAGCATCGGTAGACTTCTATACTTACGCTGTGAGTTCCAAAGCCATCTTAGTCCTCAGACAGAGGATAACAACGTATTCACTATGTAGTATCCCCACAATCCTATTGTTCGCGCCGTGGGTATACAGTCTGGGGCGGCGGCGTTGATGATTAGCAACGATCAGGCGCATCTGAACTGGAACAATCTGAGCCGTGAACTGGAATGCAGTTCTCTACAATGCATGCAGGAGAAACCATGGGCGGATATTATCCAAGCCGTCTCTTCGGGGTCCTACAAATTCATCCCAGTGGCTGACAACGTGACTGTGTTCTCCGACTATGACGCCCGGGCTAAAGAAGGGCAACTTGCTCGTTTGGTAAGCGTTGCAGTTTCGCGAAATGTATATTATGGGTAGCGGTAAACTGACTCTTCTAGCCGACATTAATTGGGGGCGCTGACCGCGAAGCGTCAGCGTACTTCAATTTGAGCTCTATGGCTATCAACGAGACCCTAGTATATACAGCGACGCAACAGACTTTTAACTGCCCAATTCATCAGACGACCTTGTAAGTAGCGTTTCTTAATCTCGAGTAAGAAGATTGCTAACCAGAATTGCAAAACAGCAACCGTCTCGGTCAGGATGTCCCGACTTGGAGATATCTCTATCGCGGCAATTTTTCGAGCCTTAGCCCGACCACATGGCTGGGAGCATATCATTCCAGCGATATCCCCATCGTTCTCGGATCATACAACAAGACAACCAGCCAAATTCCCTCCAGCCCGTCGGAGGTTGCGGCGAGCAAATACATTCAAGGTATAGATATGCGCTTGCTACGTGTACGATATCACTGCTAACCTGATCAGGCGCATGGGTTGCATTTGCCAAAGACCCCTGGGATGGCCTACATGAGTACGGATGGCCGCAGTTCACTGCAGAGAGTATGTACCTTCCTTTTTCCGTCGGATCATAACTAATTAGGGTCATTCAGATCAGTCTCTGATCAACCTAGGTGCTACAGCGGAAATCACCTCGGCGAAAGAATGGGATTCGCACTGCAGCGGAGGAACTTTTGTCCCTTGATTTTGGATACAGATAACAAAGCCAAGTACCTGTCTCAGAGATTTAGAAATGTAGCATACATTTTCAAAATAAGTATTATCTCTGTCGCGATATTTAACGCCACTACGGATGTGGTCATACCTTATAAATCCGGGGCTTACTAAGGAATGATGACACCGACTACGGCCTGACTATTAGTGCCACTGAACCTGGAGTGGGAGTCTGCCTTTCCACTAACATGATTAGCCCAGTGCGCTAGTTCATCGGCCAACCAAATCCCGGTGCTGAAAACGCCCCCACGGTGACGGACGCCTGCGATCTGTGAACCAATGATATATGGACTGGTTGGGGGCCGATGACCGATTGAATCCAACCCAAGGAAATAGTTTTATTGCTTGGATTAAAGCCTGCTCTGACAACGTTGACGTTTCCTGGTGTTACGACTCCTCGATAGGCTCCGATGAAGCAGCCATTTGAGTTTCCACAATGGATAGGAACACCGAGCCGAAGATATTGCAAAGCAAACGAAAAAGAGTCTTCACCAGGAGGTCCAAAACGGGGTGTCGGACTTGTCGGTCTGTAAATGTAGGAATCTAGGAAGGCAGACCCCGCAAGCTAACCATCGGCATTTAGACTACGCCGTGTCAAATGCGACGAGACGCCAGAAGCCTGTCAGAACTGCTCGTCTACGGGGCGAAAATGCGACGGATATGATGCTCAGCGGCTACCTCGGACAAGACTGCCGATCGGAACTAGGTCGCCCATCATGTCCACGGTGCTATCACCACCTATCGCCACGGGTTTCCGATGGAAGATAACGTCCGATGAGCGTCGATGTTATGCATTTTTCCGACATAGGAGTGTTCCGACCATTACCGGGTTCTTCAACTCAGCGCTGTGGGAGACGCTTGTTGTTCAAATCAGTCAGGCCGAGCAATCCGTCTACCACGCCGTAGTGGCTTTCAGCGCTATCCATGCGGACTACGAAGCTCGTGGAATGCCCTTAGCTAGGGAAGACCTAGACAATTCATGGCATCGTTTTGCTATCGATCAGTGTGGAAGATCATATGCGTGTCTGAGTGCACGCTCCGCATCGCATGATCCATATCTACGAGAGGTCACACTCGTGTGCTGTATCCTCTTCGTATTGTCGGAGCTGATGCGCGGTCACTATGATCTTGCCTTCGCACATCTAAGAAATGGCTTAGGAATCTTGAAGGAGACGGTGTGTTCATCCGGCCAGCTGCCCGCACTCGCTTGTGCCGTAAACCAGTGTCTCGTTGACGCATTTGTCCACCTCAACGCGCAGTCTACTTTCTTCGGTGTGGAAGACTCACCATTCCCTATGCAGGTGGCCCTACCTCCATCGGGGACGGACGAGAGCAAGCTCGTATTCCAGAGTCTTTCCGAAGCGCAGCAAGTATACTATCCTCTGCTAAAGGACATGTCTTGGGCAGTTAACAAGAAAAGCGCCCGCTCACCCGCAGAAGCAAGAATTAATAACGGGAGTCTTTCGCAATGGCATTTCGATATCCGTCGCAGGCTAGGACAGTTTGAGCAGGCGTATGAGCATTTCTATAACAGACCCGACCAGCGTAGTATTAAAGAGCAAAGAGGTGCAGATATAATCTATATGCACCAACTATCACTTTCTGGCATGCTCGAGAGACAGCTTCCTGATCTTAATCCCACTGGTGTCCCAGAGGATCATACGCCTGTATATGAAAAGCTACTCTCGCTAGCGGAGGCGGTCATTTCCAGCTTCACTGATCACCCTAGTGTTCTCTTGGACACGGGGATTATTCCCCCGTTGTTCTTGGTATCTACCAAGTGTCGCCAACATGATGTCCGGTGGAGAGCTATCCGAGCGCTCCAAGCTTGGCCACATCGCGAAGGACCCTGGGATTCTAACCTAATCGCAAAGGTCGCAATTGAAGCCGTTACACTCGAGGAGAAAGCCTTAGGAACGAATCAAAACGGAGAGCAGTCGGGGCCGGTCCGTCACGCCTTCACGACAGTTGTGGAAGATCAATACCAAGCTCACATGGTGTATAACGTAGACGATGAGGGTACTGTTCAAACACGAACGTTTGTGCTAGAGTAGCAGGACCGCGGGACATGTGGATACAGAGTCAAACACCATGAGGACCATAAGAATCTGTTTACCTACCAGTGGATTGGATTTGTCTCTCATTTATTCGAGCTGCCTCGCGGACCGCGGGTACACAGCCACCAGAACTGCATAATAGCCCCCATTCGAAGATCAAGATCTCACCACGGAAGCTATTCATTAGCTCCATCAGTCCCAGGATAAACGGACAGACCAATAAGACAACAGGAACCATACATCTGTTGTCTTAAAAGTGTTCATACCAGCAGCAACCCCTGATCGTGGACTCAGGCATACAGACCACTCGACTGACAACACCGACTGGCGTGAGCCAAGCCGCTCATGAGAACATTAATTCTCCGAGCATTATACTGGTAGTCAGCATATTTCGCTAAGAGCCACAACTACAACCCCCCAACCCCTTAAGACTGGCGTGCATTCTCATGGCGGAGAAAGTCACTGAGTACTAGGTTACAGGGGATACATCGCGTAAATGTTCAGGGATCAGCAGTGAAGCAAAACCTGGACTATGTACGACATGATATAGACGTTGGCCATATTATTCTCCTTAGATTTAGTGAGAGTCGTCCCCTGGCGGGTGGTACAAGAGACCTTGAATCTCTCTTGACTAAATCCAGCGCGCTTGTTTAAATCAGAAGGACTAGTGGCGAGGGCTTTGTTAATACTGCCTGCATAAAGGACTGTTCTGCTGCTGCTATAAATAATTGAAAACAACGCCGTGGATAGACCCGTCATTCTTAATGCCTTGGACAATGCTATGGTGCGTGAAATTGGGCCCATCACTGCTCCGCTTTTGATGGGACATGGTGAGAATGTCGCCCTCCTCTACACTGCCGTAGCTGGATTCAATATCATGTATCTATTGATGAATTTTGTCTGTGTAGTTCATGTTGGTTAGGCTTCCTGCATCGATTGACTGCAGTTCCTGATCCAGGGAGGCACCGTCGGCGCCGTTGACTCGTCCGCGGCCTGCCGCAATCGCGAAGGTTGCGTTGATCGCCCATTGAATTTCTCTGATCCACCATGCACAATTGTCTAAGTAATAATACTCGCATATTTCCCCGCTGAGATGGACGCCCACATGTTAGACTCCGAGCCTAAACGTGGCACCGTTCACTATTGTTGAGAGAGCAGTCGACTTAGACATTACGCTTCAGTGGTGTCTCTGATCGCCCTGATTAATTGGCCATTAATCAGGCCGCAAGTAAAAGCACGGCCCTTCCATGCGAACCATCACATAATGAGCTTTATTAGGGCTTTGAAGAGCCAGTAATTCGGGCTCGACAAGTCCCACATCCTGAGACGGGGTTCTTATAGATCCGTCATCCTTAAGCGGAGCAGCCACGCTCAAGTGGTCCAGCGAAAGCAAGTGAGGAAGAGTAGGCAGAACTTTCATATTAAAAGAACGTTCAATGAACCGGCAAACGGTGAGAAAAACTGTCTGATGGGAGTATCACTTGAGGACGCAGACTCTATGAAGGAATCTATACCTACTCGACTACCCAGTGTAAGGGCTCACAATACAACCCTATAACCACTACCCTAGCAGAGGCCTAATGAGTTGAAACGAGCAAAGACGCATTTGATGGCAGGTGTCCACAATCGTGGGACCAGAAAAGTCCTTCGACAATTCATATGGCTCCTCTTTACCCATGAGATTTGGCGATGCAGTCTTCACAATGCGTCATATACCTTCAGGCCTTTTTAAGCCCCGTGAAACTATTGACTTGTCTATGAGTTGGCTCTTGGCACAACCGACCCTGCACAGTAGAGAAGTATATAAGGCTGATACATGCGGCCAATGGACCACAGGCACCCATGGATGGAGTTCTCAAAATGTCTCAGAACCCCATCATAATCTGCGGCATTTCCTTCTCTGAGCCCACCCTACCTACGCTACAATATAATGGTAAAGGCTGCTAGCCTGGCAGTATATGCATTGCATCCCCTATCGCGCAACCTATCATGTATTTCGTAGTGTCTATATTCGGTTATCACATTTTCACTACCTCCCCCAAACGCACTCAGGCAATCGCAACCAATTACTCATTCCCCGAAGCACAAGGAAAGAAATAATTGGTTATATTGCAGAGACATAGAAAGAAGACACTGAGCCTGCAGTCCTGGAATCGTCGCGAGATCCCTGTGTCAGATGGTTGATAGCCAGGAATGAGCCGTTTGGAGCCAATGACGAGCGCAATGCTCCGGTAAGGATTCAAGCGAGGCGTCGCGACCGACACGCACCCCGATAGGCATCACCAGAAACAAGGTGACAATAAATAGGGGCTGCTGCGCACCCCGATCCACCCTGAACGCCAGGTATTGTTCCCGAAAGAATGAGAGGTGGAAGATAGGGAATGGCCCTCCTTAGTTGAGCGTATTGAAACTAATCTCAGCCTGTGTCCCTACTCTTGGCTACTTAGGTTTCAAACGTACGCCATCAATCTATAGCCCCTCATCTATCCAGCCATAAGGTGAACCAAGCCAACTATGCCTTCAGGTGGGGGTCGCTCATAGTCTTTACAGAAAGAAAAACAAATCCGTCGATACTAGCCTAATCCGTGTTTCGTCCGTAGGTATATTAGTCCAATAACTTTGCAATACCTGTTACCAGCTAAACCAAGTTGTGACCCCGTTCTCTGCACACAGTTCCTCTCTCATTGCCGCCAATACTGGTCGAACAAATTCTTGACTATTAACAAATAAATAGCTAAAACGTTCGTGCCGAGCTCTACAGAGATATTCACAAGTGATAGATCCTGGTACTATAGCTCAAAAAACCTCTCATCACCTGCAAAAAGGCTCTCACGAAATACTTGTAGGCAATAGTATATATAGACAGTTCAGTAATATTCAACCCCTTAAGCTTCTCGATATTAATATAGGCAACATATAAAAGCGGAATATCAGCATGTATTGGTACAGCAAACACTTGTTGGATCAAGCTAAATCCGACACAGCAAACCCGTGTCTAAGCTGGCTTCATACCGATCACTCCCGACCCCATTGAGCACATAAAGGCTCCCGCTCGGATCATACTTGTCCTTAATTTCCAGCAAACGGTCGTAATACACACCATAGAAGTCATGCTTCCATTGGGAATTGAACGGATTAGCCTCATTCATATAGGCTCCCGTATTGGGCGCCCACTTCCGCCAGACCGATTCGCGATACTTCTCTGCCCATTCGGCCGCCTTCTTGAACTCCACACTTGGTACACCTGTACCGTTGACGGAAATACCGAAGGTCAGTAGATGGACGTATGCCTTGCGCCAGATCGGGTTGACCGCGCCTCTCATGCTGACGGGCACATGGGCCGTGCCCGGACCTCCCTGGAGACCGAAGAGCATCATGGAACTGTTATACATGAGCTGCTGGAGATACGTGATAAGGTCCTGCTGGGAAATGTCCGATAGCTCTGCACGACCAAGCAAACGCGTGGACATGATCCCTTGTCCGATGGAAGAGCCAGTGGTAGGACCGAACGATTCGAGGAAGCTGTCTGAGGTCTTGATAGGAGTGAACTTCACAATGATAGAGGACTTGTCGCCGGACGCCACAATCGCCTTTTCAGCCAAAGTGTTCAAGGCTTTCTTCAGCACGTCCTGGTTAATATAGTACCCAGACAAGGATGGGACAATCGCCGCCCCGGGAACAGTGTAGTTCAGACCAAGCGACTGTTTCGCCATCGACCCCGTAAATACATTCACAGTACCGCCGATACGAGCATCCATCACATCAGGCAAACTGCTGACCACAGCGGCGACAGCTTTCCATGCTGCATCTGCGTTTGCATTCTTGGCCGCATAAACCTGGAGTCCACCACTCACGACCTTGGTAGGAGCAGGATGAGCCTTCAACACGTACTCCGTGACAACGCCATATTGCCCGGCACCGCCGCCCTTAATTGCCCAAAAGAGATCTTGGTTCTGTTTCTGGTTTGCGATGAGCCGGCGTCCATCCGTGGTGATGACCGTAGCTTGGTAAATCTGGTCTGCGCCCAGACCGAATTGGCTCGACAACGGCCCATGTCCTCCTCCTTGGAGATATCCTCCGAGACCTACTGTGCCATCACCGCCGCCGACGACCACGCGCTCATACTTATCGGCGAATGTGTATACTGTACCCCAGTTGTTTCCGCTTCCGGTGATGATAACGTCTGCCGAGCCGTTGCTGGTCGGTAACTGCCAACGGGGACTATATTGAATATTGCGCAAGTTGTGCGTCCAGATGCTCAAGGCGTAGGCGCCGCTTGACCTGTTCGTTCGTTTTATCAGCACATATTACAGGTAGAAGCTAGCATGAAATCAGCAGCTCGAACAGAAAAAAAAACTTACCGTCCATTTAGATCATGACCAGTTCCTTTTACCACTATGCGGATGTTCCGGCTGGCAGCCCACAACAGTGCTTCGCTAATCTGTTGCTCGCTTGTCGCATTGACAATATACGCAGGATACCCCCCAATCACACATCCTTTATCCTTCGCATAACCATCGGCGCCCGGAGGGATACACGAATTGTTGGCAAACATAGGTGCCCCGATCCCCTCGGGCAATGATGCTTGGTAGGCGGACTGAGTCCAGTTTTGCTTCACTTCTTCGCACGTGCTGGGTGCATTCAATGGGTTCCCGGGATAGCAAACCGATGCAGCTGGGGCAGTGCGAAGGAGAACGCCGTCAATGGTCCTATTGAGTGCGTTCCACTCGGCCTGGGTAGGCCAAGATGAGTCCAAAGGGGAGCTCTTGCATTGTGACTGAGCATGGACCATGCCCAATGTCGCAAGGAGGAATACACCGGTAGTCTTCATCGTGGCGAGCATGTTGGTGAATAATTATTGGGTGAGCCCCTGCCTTTAAGTGCCTTTATATACATTGTACATCCTGGTACGAGTACGATTTTGAAGCCCTATGTGGGTTCTTGCGAAGTATTTCCGTATGACGACAATCAGGAGTATTGGCGGCTGCCTGATTCCCTCAATATTTACCGATTAGTTCTGATGATCGGCAGGTATTCTAATTCTACGGGGATACATGATTTGTGGATAGCAGATCAATTTCCAAGATCGACAACGGCTATCGGCAGGCAGCTCCACCTGAACCGTGGGACGAGTTCCTCTCGTTCGATGATTTCGGTAATTGCATCGTGTTCGTGTTGTTTCCAGGTGCGATCAAGGAACAAGTTCTACCTAGATTAGTCCTTCCATGTATGCTATATTGAACTTGATGGGGCACCTCTCCTTGTAAAGATATTTTTGAATTAATAATAACCCTCACAGCTACTAGACTTGGCCTTCCAGTGTAAAATTGGCTACGTAAGGTAGCTGATTGGTTAAACCACGTATCTTTCATGATATAATCGCTTGTTCGATAAGGCAACTCATGGACATGCCTTCATACATCCGGGTGCGACCGACCGTAGTATACCTTCACTTCAACGGGGCGCCATTGTCATCCTGTTCGCGCTGTTAATCATCTTTCCAGCAGCTAGGGTCTAGGGCAAACTTCATACCGAGTCTGAGTCATCATCTCCAGCTCCAGCTCCAGCTCCAGCTCCACCAGGCATTTTGTCCTTCATTTGTGCCATCATTCTCTCCAAATCCATATCACCCCCCAGACCTCCGGCACCACCCATTCCCATATCACCGAAATCGTCATCGAATTTGTCTCCCTCACCTTGCTCATCCTCGTCGACCCACTATCAGAGTCGCACAGTCAGCTGCGATAGCAATCAAGCATCCATCCAGAGGGTTAACCAACCTTGGAAAAATCGGTTCTAATAAAAGCATTCCTAGCTTTCTCGTTGGTCAAGCGCGGCCAATACTCGGTACCCTTATCCTTTTTCCGAAGGACAAAGTAAAGAGAGCGGCTAGAAAGCTTCTTTGAACTCAAGTCAGGATCGACTTCCTTGAAGAATTTGATGCTAAAAGCATAGTCCTTTTCGGCAATATTCTTGCTGGTGTTGCCAGCTCGCGCCTCGAAGGATAGACTGGTGGATGTGAGATCGACTTTCAGCGTTTGTTCTTGGATATCTGGCAGATTGACCGTGAGGAAGATGACATTCTTTGCGGCATCTGAATCCGAGGAGCGCTGAGCCCATAACACTGCGAGGAATCATTAGTTGGATGATTTACTGTGCGGTCGCAACAACAGCGCAGTAGTACCTTCTGGGTGGGTTGACATTGTCGATCAAGAGAAGACCATGTAGCTGATCGGGAGCCCGCAGTGACACGAAAGAGGGATAGGATGTTACGGGAGGGGGAGGGCGATCAGGAATTTATTTCGACAAAAGAGCTGGTGAGGTTCCTGTACGACCCAGTCTTCTACCGAATCAAATCCCCTGATAGCTTCAGCCACTGAGGGGTCTTACACTTCACTGGTGCATCCGATTGAATGTAGTCTGATGTCATCAAAGCTGAATGCGGCCGTGGCCATTAGATTCAGATCCGCTTGCGGGATACGATCGCCAAGCGGATTTCGCGTGTACCTTGGGCACATAGGTACATAGTCGCGGGATTTTGTGGGACATATAGCAGGGGATATGCCCTTCCAAGTATACTACTGTTGGGCAAAGAAACTATCATTCTCTCGAATTTGGTATCTGCCCGTTCAGTGTTCAGTGGTATCGCCGGGAGAAGAACGAACATTTGGGTGGCTGATACGCCGTTCAGCGAGCTGATCGGCATGTATCGAGGCCAGCGATCAAGGCGAACGAAGATATTGCCTACTCCTGAATCCTCGTCTCTCTCTATACCTGCTCTCTTCCGGTGTGGAGAAACGGGGGTCCGGCGTGGGTTTAACAGGTCCCGGATTATCGACTAGTCCGGCTCCGCGATGAAAGTAGACCTAGATGAATATAGTAGGCGGTAAGTCATGTTTAGCGCACCCGAAGGCGGTATAGATCTGCCACGGCACGTCGGAACCGGTCTAGTTGATAGTGGAACGAGATAGATCAGACTAACTGTCCAATTCAGCACTGCCCTGGTGGGTCACTTGATACATGATATGACCGCTGTTCTCTCGTGAAGTGTAGAATCCGGCGTTGCGCCTTCTTTTGTTCCAGCGCTACTACCCAATGCCCACCCTCCCTCTTCTCAGGGGAGAGAGCATCTGCTTGGAAGACGCCCTTGCTGATGACGATAACATTCTACATCGCTTAGACTATCCAGAGAAGCAGAGAGAACGTTGGACGTATATTGTCTCTCTGAAGGCTGATATTTTGAAGCGACCGTATCTTTCCATCTTCGCGCAAAACGTTGAGAGGCTGCCGATGAATCGAGTTGGGTGTTTGGCAGCTGCAATGTATGCATTCCAGCCACTGTTAATGCCCAATCTGAAGACCGTGTCTTGTGTCGAATTCCGCTACCTTTCAAGCTCGGAGAGGGGGGAAGCCCCGGAAATGTAGAGGGAAGGTTGCGAGGCGGGGTGGCTCCCTATATCTGGATTAAGGAGCATTGTCCAACTGTTCCGATTCGCACCCTCTATGGATTTGCGTTTTCTGATGAGCAGACTGTGTGTGAGTCTGAATATGTGCCTGAGGATTTTAACTAAGTATATTGTCTAGTTGGTTGAACCTTCTGCTGCGTCCATAGTCTCCAGGCGGCGCTGGAGTATAACGCGCACGGACCGTTCGTGGTTCGGGTTTCCCACGAACATGTCCATATATTCCCCTCAGACGTTTGAGCACCTTGAACACGGGTTATATGATCATCAGCTTTATACAGAATGGTCCACTGCTCTCTGATCCTTGGGCAACACACCTCGAGGATAAAGCTCGAACGACGAACTCTTTTGGGTGATCTTGCCAAGATCATGTTGTCACTTAGTCGTACACCATTACCAAGTATTGGATCGCTAACAGTAGATAAGAATGGCTTTAGTACTCTAACAACCCGTCCTCTCTCACTCCAGCTTTAGACCCTAGAAAATGAAGGTATTCTAATGTTACCAAGAAACTCAACTTATGAAGCAGCGGAGCTATATCTTCCAGGATTTCTCCAGTGTCAAATAATCGCATATATCACCAGCCTAATGCTATCAACAACACAGATGATGGAGAAGAGCAGTTAGCTGCCCCAACTGTGATGTATACTCTTCAATAACAGCTTGTCTCCCATGAACACTGATCTGGGCCATTTCTATTCATTTTAAGGATTACATGTCCTAGCTTATCGTAGGGTAGTAGACTATTACCTACAAGTAGAGAATTATACTTCTACTGCTGCCTGCTACTTAGAGTGCATTTTTTAGAACTCATACAACACCTCATTGGGCCACTATGTACCTCCACGCCAAGTAACATCGTAAGCTGAAGCCTACGATTTTGAGTTGAGATAAGCATGGACAGATGTCACCGAGACTTCTTTTCATGCCTGATCCGAACCCCTTTCTCATAAGTGCTCCATTTCTCCAGCACGGCCTGCTTCTCCCCTTGTGAAGCGGCCTTGGATTCGGCAACACCCTGTCTGATCCGCGACCTCACAATATAGTGCTCTCGTTTTGCGCCAAAAGAATGCTCTATCTCTCGATGGATGCCTAATAATGGGTAGCCGATTAGCCCCCATATCCCTACCAGCCATTACATAGTCAGTACACAGATTATCTAGGGAATATCTCGAAATGCAAAGCCCTACCAGCGTGTGGCTTGAGAATGAGACTCCCAGCGCCTTTACCTGCACCTTTCACCAATCCAGTACGCCGACCTTCTTTCCATCCCTGTCTTGGCTGAGTCACTATCCCGGTAATGCCATCATAGAAGCCAAATCCAAATTCCTATCCCAATTAGCACTTCCCAGATAAAATCAATGCGAAACCATTTACCTTTCCCGCCGCAACAAACCCAGACCGGACCCCCGTTACCTGAGCCTCAGGCGTATCTCGCACAGTACGATCATGATACCACCTTGGCGCATTATGCGACCCCTGGGAAAACAACAACGTAATCCCCATCGGCACTTCAACCAACCAATTCGACACCCGACGGCCCAAGTAACTAGCATTAGCCGCCACCTTCTGCAGCGGATTCTTCTTAATCACCATCGACGGCATTTCCTGCGACTGGCTCGTTGCCGCAGACGACAGACTCGCCGTTGACGTTGCATCGTCCCCGGTTTTGATCTCTTCCTCCTGTTCAGGTGCACCTGCGCCAGATGGTCTGATAGAGGGCTCCAGCATCGCCAGACGCGCCTCACAAGAGGGGAGGTTATAGTTCGTCGCGAAGCGGTCGGCGGCCGGTGCGGTGATATTCTGGACCGCGTTGACGGGCATATCAAAGAGTCCGGTTAGGAAGCTGCTCATGGCGCCTGTGAAGGAGTCGGCACCTGCGCAGCCTTGGTTGGTGCTATAGCGTTTTCCGCGGTATCTGTGTTGTTGCACTTAAATCTTGCACGTTCCTATGTGTAAGGGGGTGGGGGTGGTGCGACGTACAGCTTAACATCCTTCGGATGGAGCTTGTTCTCCTGGACCAATACCGTAGCCGCAAAGGCACTAAGGAGAATCTTCGTTCGCCTTACACGCCACACGGCCGGACGATCGGGACGCAAGGAGCATTGGGTACGGCGCAGATCCAGCTGCCGATGGAAGGTCTCCACTGCATCGCGGGCGCCATCCTCTGCCCGGATCTGCGCGCTCAACTCACGCGCCTTTCCCAACGTACACGGCTGCAGGCAGAAGTGAATGGCGTCCGCGAGTCGGTCAGCAGTTAGCTTTTTGTGTGGGATAGGCGAAGGTCCCGCTTCATTTAGAGCGACTAATGATCCCCAGAAGGGCTGGTCCCCAAAAAACGGGACGATGACGGTAGGTCGGCCAAGCGCTAGCCCTGCGGCAGTTGTGCCGGCTCCGCCGTGGTGGACGACGCAGGATACTTTCTGGAATAGCCAGTCGTGGGGGCAGCTTCCGAGGAAGAACACGTCTGGGCGGTTTATGGCTTCGGCACCGAGGCCGCCCCAGCCTTTCGAGATAAGGGCTCGTTGGCCGGTTATTTCGACGGCGTCGAGGATCGTTTTGGTTAGGGCATTAGGGTCATTCACTACTATGGATCCGAAGCCAATGTAGATGGGTGGAGGGCCAGCTTCTAGGAAGTCGGACAGGTCCTGCGGAGGGATGTAGCCAGCATTTGCTGGCAGGAAACTAAAACCGGTGACACCGATATGCCCCTGCCAGTCGGGGGGCTTGGGGAGAAGTGAGGGCGACCTTTAATAGCTGTAAATCAATCTATCCAGGGGCTTGGAATCCAGAGGCTTGGAGGATGAGATACGAACCAAAGATATGTGAAGGGGACACGCAATCGATGAATCAAACTCGGGGCACGCATCGCATCCAACTGTTCCAAGCCGAGCTCAAAGCGACGGAACTGGTTAATTAGATCACCTATCCCCTGCCAGATAACCATCTCCGTCAACGCATAAGATGCGAAATTAGCGACCGACGGCTTTGTATCGCGAGTGCGGATATTGGCCAGGGGATGCGGAAATGCTTGGGTAGGAGACCACGGCATTCTAGAATCATTAATATGTTTCAAAAGAGTTTGCCTAGGCTAAGACCAACGTAAACATCAAGTGCAAAGGAATTCCCAACTTCTCCGCGCAGTGGATATGAGCAAAGCTCGGCGGGTTTGCAATTATGGCGTCGGCGACGAACGCTGGAGCTCGTAAAGCTTCGTCACTGGTCATATCGATACCTTCGCCCGCTTCAATGCAAGACCGCCAGCATCCTCCGATCATGGTGCGGATCTCTTTGCGGCGTCTTCCGATCGAACCCTGGATGAGCGTTTCCATCTTCGGGATCAACTTCGGATTCTTAACCATAAAGGACATAAGTTCGGCCGGATCGCCGCCGATGTTAAAGAATTCCAAGCCATTTTCCTTGACCAAGTCCCGGAAGACCAGGTGGGTGGCGAGCCTCACTCGATGTCCATGTCGTTTTAAAGCTTGTCCGAGCGGGATAAATGGCTGCACGTCTCCGCGCGAGCCGACAACATGGATCACCACATTGAGTCGAAGGGGAAACCCTTGGCTCCTTTCTCTTTGAATCTCCGATGGACGACGGGTTAACTGGCGCTGGAGCGTCTCCAGCAAGTTGGCTACCTGCGGGTCGGCTTCATTAAGCGCGATCTCCACGCGACCATCATCTGCGGAATTGACGGAAAGTTAGATCCGATCATGCACGACACTTTGACTGCTAGGACCTATCTCTGACCGGTTACGCGTGCTTCTGTGTCATGCCCGTGTAGTCCCCTTGACCCTGCCAGTGAGATGTTAGGCGCCGCAACGTTTGCCATTTCCGTGACTAGTTAATCATCTAATTTGAAAGCTACAATTCCATTATAGCTATCTATCTCGTTGAAATAGAGCTCGTGTTCATGCGAGTAATGTGGCGAAGATAAGATTGAGCTGCCATGGTACATAAAAGCGTGCCGATATTAGGGTTTGGACCACATGACGTCAACGAGCACTCTAGGCAAATCTGCTCGAGGGCACCAATTGACTTGTACTTCAGATAATCATGACAAATCTAGAAATGTTATCCGTTTACTTGCAACCTTTACTGTTCTTGCAGTCTTCGGCTCAGTGAACTGATAGGACCTGTTCAGGGTCTACTGGTATCGCACGGCATGAAACAGATGCCTCGAGCAGAATCATCAAAATAGTAAATAATAAAGCATAAGAAAGAACATAAAACATCATAACCCATTCACATAGATGCAATGTTTGCACAGCAAATCATTGCTTCTCAAGCCTGCTCATACTATCTTCTGTGTCCCATGAACTCCTCGAGCTGTCTTCTTTGACCAGCATGTTCATCCCTTCCTCAATCCGATTGTACTTCCGGAAACATAAAAAGAAGACAATGGCAGCGGCGAACATAATAGCACTGAGTGAGATATATTCTATCAGTACTTTAGGATTCACGGACACAGGCGAAAGAGTGATGCCGAGTGAGGATCCAACTGCACCGGTCAGAAGGAAGAGGGACATGATGATGCTGCGCATGGACTGTGGTGCCTTGGTGTATGCGTATTCCATTCCGGACAGCATTGCAAGCAGTTCGGATAGACCGATCATGGAATAAACGGGGACTTGGAAGAGCATGCTGACCTAATTCATTGATGTGAGAAGACGTGTCAATTCATAGCAGTTCACAGATCTCACCTTGCGGGCCGGGGTAGCTCCATCACAGCCATCAGCTGTGGGATTTCGCAGACATGGGGAGGTCTCATAAATCCCTAATCATGGTCAGTTGCTGATATAAGGCTGAAATGTGTCGTTTACATACACTCCTGGAGACCGGCTGCATAGGCAATCGCGCAGGCCACGACAAAGAACCCCGCCGTAATCCGGCTAATGGGCTTGAAAGGAATGTTGAACCGGCGTAGGGTAGGATATAAGAACGTCTCGCTGGTTCACAAGTCAGCGACATCACCACCAAATCAAGGGTTAAACATACAAGACAGGTATGGCGATCAAGATCGTAAGAGGGTTGAAAAATCCCACTAAACACGTCAGTTACGATAAAATCAGTCACAACTGCCACACATACACATATCGTTCGGGATGCTGTGAGTATTCATCGAAGCGGCCTGGCTAACCAGATTGCCATTTGCCTGGCCGTTACAAAGCCAGTATAGTGGACTGCGAACGTTAGCTCCCCTGTACATTCTATCATCTACTTCCGGATGAAGCACATACAACATCAAACTAAACGCAGGTCAGTACAGGCCTCTTTCCCGTCGTCAGGCACTTGCACTTACAATACACGACAGGCCATCAGGGCGCGTCTCAGCTCATTCACAAACTTGTCGTCCCAGTCCACCGCTGTCTTCTCAAAAGATGAAGGCCTAGCGGCGTCGAGATTTCCGTTTTTGATGCCAATCCATAATATGCGCATTGCCTTGATCATAACAGATCCATGTGGAGCTTGCGTGACTGCTATAATTAGCTATTGCAGAGGCAGGTGCGCGATATGGTCACTCACCATAACGATTGCGACCAGCCAGAAGGGCTAGCATTGCCAGAGTCCAGAAGCATAATGGTAACATAAAGGCGGCCCAGAAGCCCACTTTAAGCTCAAGCCACTACATATCCGCGTGTCAGTTTAACTTCCAGGCTAGCACAAGGGCGTAGAGTGCATACCGATACAGGAATAACCGAAAGGGCCCCTAGGTTGATGACCCTATAGACATTGTCAGTGAATACAATGCCGTTGGTTGGGAAACAAATATGTACCAGAAATACCGAGCGTATATAGTTTGAATAGTTATATTAGGGTCAACAATCACGAGTTCTCCGCTCGGTAGCTTTTTCACTCGCTCTGGCTTCCCTGCATACTGCTCTGCAATGAGGGGTGCTACATTGCTCTTGATAGAGCCGGTCCTATAGATTTTCAGGTCCACGTTTTATCGTAGAGCTCGGAGAACTTACCCTAGTCCCACCAAGATCAACGCCGCCATGAGCCCCGGCATACCAGCTCCATGCTCCAAACTGACAGGGAGGGAAGTGATGAACAAGATCAACACTCCACATGCAGAGAAACTATTAAACTGTCAGTTTCTGACCTGCACTCTAGATTTTACATCATAGATATCGTACCCTGTTCCCAACGCAATGGTTTTAAATCGACCCAGAAAGCTGTCGGCTACGATAGCCATTAGGATTGGAGCTAGATAGCACCATCCGACGAAAAAGTAGTTGACCCCAGTAGCTACCGTCTGGCCCTGAGTACCATAGATATCTGAGTCAGCGAAATCAATCTACCAGTTTTGTACACGTATCACATACCATTCCCAGGGCTCCTGGGTGCGCCGGGTCATTCCCTGAATTCTGGATATAGTTCTCTAGCACCTATGTTAGTTAAGGTTGGAGCAATTGAGCGTGTCTCAGACTTACGCATAGGTGCCGTAATTGATCGGTATGTGAAGCGTTCAGCCAACTCGGCAACTGCCACTAGAAACATATCCATGGAGATATCATCGCAGACACGTCTCAGACTCAGCCGCTCCAACTCCGTCACTTCCAACTCCACCATTGTTTCGCATTCCACGGTTGTTGGTTTCATGATGGCCAAGGACCCAGCGAAAACTGCTTCCTGCGCTTCTGTTTTCAAGCATTGACAGAATGAGATCCATAGGAGATATTTAAAGCATGCGGACACTAAACACAAATTTAGAATCTCCGGTATATTATCTATAGTGGATCCTGCCTTAGAAGCACAGGAATGGATATACGTAGATCAATAGACTAATCGGCATGCCCTCTTCCAAGATATTAGACAATCGAAACGGTTTTCCTTGGCACTTGGACGCGCATGGCTATATATTCCGCGTAATCTCTTCCCGTCATCGACATCATTGGGAAGCACTGCGAGGTGCTTGCATTGGTGATCCTTTAGCATGATCAAAGGGGGCATGCATCATGCCCAAAAGGCCAAGACAGCCAAGCCTCCCTAGCCCTATGAGAGAGATCATCATATCTTCTAACAAGAGGAACAGGCAGTGATGTCACCAGATCGCTTTTATCGTGATCGGAAGAAGGGGCTTATCCCTGTATAGCTACCGGAATGCGGGTCGAGCAGATCACTCTTGGTAGAAGTAGTTTTCGACGATTGGACGGTATAGTGTTGCCTTAAGTCCTTAGCTGCAAGGGCACATTCATGACGCCCCTGATAAGCCGCTTGGCTCTCGGGACGTTCGGGTACTGAGAGCTTGACTACATAGTGTGTTATCAAGCGCATTTCTACGCACATCATGGATGTTAAACCGGGTATAGGATGTTCTATACCCCGTTTTACCACATGGAAGCTTACGTGGCATGTCTAGAGATCATTCTGCTGAAAGATGTCAAACATCTCTCATATTGGTACAGGTACGTACAATGGTCCTTTCCACGGTTGATACAGGGATGGCTATACACAGGTTCGTACCAAGAAGCACCACGGGTGAGGAAGAGGATGTTCAATGCATTACGAGGGAAGCCTGTGGCTCTATTTCTACAACTGACACTGCTCCATGAAATATCCGCCAGTAAACCGAGTGTTCCTCAATATAAAGCGTATCTACCCTTCAATACGCCAATATGAACTCATAAAAAACCCAATCTAGAGTCTATTAACCTATTGATGGGCATGATCTCTGAACCAAGATGCTGGGGGCTTAAAGCTGCACCATCATGCGGCATGCTCAATCCCTAGGCAGCATACCAACCACCCGACGATCCTGGTTGCTCTTCTGGTTTGTCTGTCACCATGTTGGCGATCGCCTTGAAATTATCCTGGCATTCGTCGTACAATAACAGTTTATACAGTAGCCGCAGAGGGCCAAATATGAGACTTTGTCTTTATGTACTCTTTCCAAACATAGCGCAAACTAATGATTTCTCAAGCTATCAACACCACATGCTTTGACCTGGAACCAGGCTCTCCACCACGCATTCAACACCGGCTCGTCTGTGTATATCATACATGCCGACGGAAGATTTTGTTCTTCTTTTATTCAACGCTTTGGGCACTGCCCAACGTTTGTATAGAGAGAAAGAGATACGGGCTCTGTGATTTCTGTTAATGAGCGTTTCCAATCACATTTTACAACCAAGATCCTGTCTGATGCGTGACATTCGCTTGTGCTTGGTACATTGCTTTGTAATATTAGTTATATATGCTTGAAAAGCTTACACCTTTGATTCGAGCCGGCAGTTGAATCTGTTATCTTGACCTTGGTTTTGCGCCAAGGACACAGCAATCAAGATAATCCTAGAAACAGTAGTTTCCATACTCCGAAGACTCAAAATTGTTTCCAATCACTGGAAGATATAATATGTGTAACAGATAGACCAAAACAACTCGCAAGCACGGTTCTTTCTGGTTCCTTTTTTTTTTTTTTTTTTTGTTGACTTGCTGAAGGTACCTTTCTGTCTTATGAGCAAGCTACATGGTGGGTATATAGACTAATCAAAGCATTAAATATGGGCTGGGCACCGGGAAGGATACTATTTGTTGCGGTTCTTTATTTATAGATCTATGAATTTTAGTTTTTTAGTTATTTCAACAAGAGTATAGAGTCTAGTAAATTTACGCCCGACAAGGTCGAACAATCACTACAGACTGCAGTCCGGTCGAGACACTCTTTTTCGATATATAGGGGAAAGAATCCCTCAACCAAGCTGCGGTACACTAGTTGCAGTTAACCAAAGATGAGACTGCTTCTGTATGAATACAGACATCTGTGTCTTAGTCCCTTCCTGCTCAAACAGCATGCTGTGAGCTTGGTATCAGACTAGTCTTCTAATAGATACATTCCATCTATATCCTTCTACACCTTGAAGAGCTTCTGTTTCTATAGTCCCCAATCTGTCTGCTACCAGGTGTTAAGCAGTGGTTCTCCCCACGGATGCACACACCATGCTGTGAGCCGCCCCTTCACGGAAGGATAAGGGCATATTACACGCTCCGGTATAGGGCCGACACACTAAAAGTTCATGCGGTCAGTATAGAGAGAAAATTAGATACGAGCTTGGCAGTTCCTTTACCAGGGACTCACCATCACATGTTAGAGTCAAATTGGGATCTTCCAGAGCTGTACAAGACCCCTGGTGCCCATTTTTGGAAGGATCGCAAAGCTACAAACCATTAGTTATGCGATTCATACTCCTTTATCTTCAAGATGGCTTACTCCCAACTTTGATCCAGAGGTCCGCACGAGTGGGCTTTATTTTGGTCCAATCGGGGCTGGCTTTGTTCTATCGGTATCGCCAGCAACTGCTACAGCAGCTGCGGCGCCGACAGAGAGAAGGGCCACAATGAATATGGGGACGGTAGTCATTTTCATATTCAAGGAACTCGAGGATTGATTTTCAATCAGTAGAGATGTTGTAGTGTTCTATAATATTCTGTTAAACAGGAAACAACAGGCGTCTTATGTCTTTTCTGAACTAGATTAGTTTCCGGGAATATATGTTCAGACAACACATTGAACGTTGGACTGACAAAATATTTGAAACGCTTTTTTTGTTTTCAGGTACAAGCAGCTTGACTTTTTCAGCTCTTTCAATAACTATATGTAGTATACCCGTTAAGTTGCCACGGCTCTAGCCTGGCTCCGTATATTGCTACTACCACCGACTGTGGGAGCTTGTTGTAAGCTCCATCGAAAGAGGAGCAGGATAAAACCGGGGCCAATGGACGTCTTCATGTGAAAAGAGCTTCGGCGTTTGTTTCGGATGGCTATTTGATACCGTGGTAAATAGGTTGAATCAAGCGGGAAATTATGATTCGTCGTATATCTTCACTTAGTAGTATACTTCGTAGATGGTAGGCGATATGTATGAACTTAGTGCAGGGGCTCTAGGGGACGGTTCTCATAGCCTTCGTTGTTTCCCGATCTAGACTAGATGTATAGCTCTTTAAACTATGCTGTAAAATTAAGTATCTCAACCCTAACACGACATTCGAGGGTCGCCGCCTTGACGATCTTAACAGCTCCAAGGCCAAGCGGGCGGATATCTTTTATGTCAGATTTATATATAAGGAGCGAGCTAAATAAAGCATAATATTATTATGTAATTCTTCTATTCCTTCCATTTAATATAGTACCAAAAATAATATAGAACATTATAACTATTTCGTGTATGAAGTTAAAAAAATCTAAAACGATAAAAGGATTCTAGTTAGGGGCTAGAATCCCTCATACCAAAAGGCTGCGAACCCTACTTGAGCGGTACCCTTGGGACACCTAAAGCATGTTATATAGTATCACGTGATGCGGCGACTCACGTGTCAGTGGCCGACATCGACCTTCGGCGGAATGATAGTCCGTAGAACCCGAGTGACCTTGAATCATACCCAATGCGGCATGCTGGAACCCCTCCGTAATTTGGGGTCAATTCTGGGATCTCTCGATGTCCTGGATTGAGTCTAAGTCGGATCATATGTGAGCCTCAGAGTTGACGTGTGCGTCTGGACTCTTGGATGGGCTGGCGGGCAAGTTGGCCGTGAAATCGTAAAACCTATATCAAGAAAGCCACCGGCGCATGACATCCCATGGTTGATGCCCTGCCACACCCGAAGAGAACGGGGTTAAATTCAGAAGTCTCGTTGGATCCTGTTCCTTCCTGGCAACTGAAGTATCAGTCAGGGTTTTCTTTATGTGTAGTGACAGAGTATCACGTAGGGAATGGGAAACTGTAGGGTGGAATGCGATGGCTGGGATCTTGACATCATTCCAGTAGCATTGCCCCAGACACTCTTAGTGTTCCTGGGTACCTGTTATTTGGTTCACACCCCTCATAGATTCTATATGTATACTCCTGAGTGGATCGAAGTCCACTCTCGACTGCTTGCGGATTGTCAAATTCTTCAACTCTTCGTACCGTATAAACTCAGCCGATCGAGTGAATTTGCAGACTCTATTTAATTCATTCTTGCCGATTTTCCATTGCCTACGGGTCCTCGTGTTTCTTCTGATACTTTTCTTTCTCTTCCGTCTCTCCTTGCACTGTCTCCGTATATATCAAGATCGTTGTCGGGGGAAGTCGGGCATCTGAGAGTCTGGACTCGTTTGCGTCATAACTTTTGGGCTATCAATTTTAGACTTCCCAATCACTTTTAAATTTTTTTTTTATGAGATGAGCAGTCATTTGGTTTGCATGCATCTGACATATTTTCTTTAAGAGATTTCTTTGAATAGTTTCCTTTTATTCTTGACGATTGTTCTTTCCTTGTGTTTCTTTACTGGGCTTTGTGACCGTCTTGCAAAGAGAGTGCATTGAAGGTACATACGAGAGAGAGTGGCAGTACTAGTATTCAAGTAGTGTCTCTCTCTGTCGCCCATCTTCCACTTCCAAGTGAAAATTGGTGGTGTTGCCGCCGGCGCCTAAGGAACCAACCACTAGACCCCTCTCAACTCAACTCAGACTCAACTCAACTCTCGATCTCCATCAACCTCAATTCTACACTTTTCTTTTCCCCCTTTGACTTTATATTTTATACACTTTCACTGGGGCTTTCTTTCTCCGATCGTCGTTCTCTCTTTCGTTGTACTTTGCGAACGACTGATCCATCACCGACGCAACCTTCTTTTCCTTCTCCCGTGCGTCTTGCGCCCGCCACTGCAACTCCACCAACTGCGTCTCTTCGCCGTCCTTTTGCCTCACCTCTTCGTCACCCTCTCCCACCTTTTGTTCCTCCTCCGATCCATTCGGATTCTCTCCGCTCCGCATTCGAAACCATGGACGGCGTCGACATCACCAAAGCCGTACTCAATAAAGGGAAACAGATGGCCAGTGTGGCCGCATCCGCCGCCAATGGCAATGGCGGTAAGAAGAGAAGAAAAGGAACTGATCTGAAGCCCATCGTCACCAACGAATCCGCGGCCGATCCTGCCGCCACCGCAACAGAGGGGTAGGCTTGTGTTTTCTCTCTTTTTTGGTATGATTCCATCTTGTTGATCGATCGCCAGGGCTCCCACATACGCCGTCCCGCAATCGCGATCCCCGTCCACGTCCTCGGTGGATGAGGTCGAGACGACCGCCGAAGAGGAGGACTCGGAAGACTACTGTAAGGGAGGTTATCATCCGGTCACGGTCGGCGAAACGTATAACAATGGTCGCTATGTCGTCGTGCGCAAGTTGGGTTGGGGCCACTTCTCCACAGTGTGGTTGTCCCGCGATACCACTACTGGAAAACACGTCGCCCTCAAAGTCGTTCGCTCTGCCGCCCACTATACCGAAACCGCCATCGACGAAATCAAGCTATTGAATCGCATCGTTCAGGCGAAGCCTTCCCACCCGGGTCGCAAACACGTCGTCAGCCTCCTCGACTCGTTTGAACACAAAGGCCCGAACGGCGTTCATGTGTGCATGGTGTTTGAAGTACTGGGGGAGAATCTACTGGGGTTGATTAAGCGATGGAACCACCGCGGCATTCCGATGCCGCTCGTGAAGCAGATTACGAAACAGGTCCTCCTCGGATTGGACTACCTCCACCGTGAATGCGGGATTATTCACACCGATTTGAAACCGGAGAATGTATTGATCGAAATCGGGGACGTGGAACAGATTGTCCAAACATACGTGAAGGAGGAACAGAAAAAGGAGCAAAAAGAAGATAATCGCAATGGCCGGAGGCGACGCCGGACCCTCATCACGGGCAGTCAACCGTTGCCCAGTCCGCTCAACACCAGCTTTGATTTCAAACACAACTCGCCGCATTCACACAGCAGTTTGAGCCACATGATAAGCGAATCGTCCGGTATGTCTCCGGAATCGATGAACTGAGGTTGACTTTTTGCGACCGCTACTGACCTACCCGCAGAACCCGCCACGTCGGAGAAGTCGTCAATGAGAGAACTGTTGGGCATTAAGGACGATGACGAGAAACAACAGCAACGAGAGAGGACTGCGTATGTTCAAATTTCCCCACCGGCACCGCAGATGAAGCTAATTCTTGCCAGTGACCTATTGGAGCGTGAAGTGTCCGGCATCTCCTTAAACAAGTCCTCGAAAGAATCGACAGAAGAACCAGAATGCAACATCATATCAGTGAAGATCGCCGATCTGGGCAATGCCTGCTGGGTGGGCCACCATTTTACCAATGATATCCAGACCCGACAATATCGCTCGCCGGAGGTCATTCTCGGGTCCAAGTGGGGTGCGAGTACAGATATATGGAGTATGGCGTGTATGGTACGTTTGACTGGGTTCTTTGCGGGCGACCGAGAAGATCTTCTCTAACCGATCCTAGATCTTTGAGCTCATCACGGGTGATTATTTGTTCGATCCACAATCGGGGACAAAATATGGAAAAGACGACGACCACATCGCGCAGATCATCGAACTCCTGGGTCCATTCCCCAAGTCGCTCTGTCTCTCTGGCAAGTGGTCGCAGGAGATTTTTAACCGCAAGGGCGAACTGCGCAACATCCACCGACTCCGTCACTGGGCCTTACCGGATGTCCTTCGGGAGAAGTACCATTTCTCAGCAGAAGATAGCATGCGGACCAGCGAGTTCCTCTTACCCATGCTGGAAATCCCCCCAGAGCGGCGCGCCAACGCCGGTGGGATGGCGTCCCACGAATGGGTGAAGGATACGCCGGGGATGGACGGCATCAGTTTGGGCGTTCCCCCGGGCAGTCGGGGCGAAGGGATCGATGGATGGGCGTCGGAGGTAAAGCGGCGATAGTGGATGATGGCGGGTAAATCTTTCGGCTCGGTGGCTGTTCTTTGATTTGCCTTTGCAGATGTATCGATTTTGGTTTGGCCGTTCTCTGGATGTTTTATGACTCCTTGACATGACGCGCATGCTATACGCTCTTCCCCCCTTGTCTACGATCTTTTTTTATCTCTTCCTTTACATAGAGTCCCGATATCATGTCTGCCTTTACCTCTGTCATATTCGGTCGGCGGGTCCATGGGGGACTTGCTCTAGACATAAAGATTCTTTTGACGTTTGTCCCGGCCCATATCCCTTCCCTCGGTTGTTAGGCACATGATTGTTTGATAAGCATATGGATACGAGGAGGGTATGACCGGCAGACTACTGCACAAGCTCACATATTATATCGTGCAAGATGGACAGAACGTAAAAATAGTCACTCCTTGAAACAACCCTACCCATCAATCTCATCACCCGCCCCGTCCTCTTCCTCCTCACTAGGCAAAACACTAGGAAACCAACCAAAGCGACCAAAATCTACATAGAACTCGCCCATCGAATCCGTCTCCACCTCTACTCCCTCCCCTCTCAGTGCCGCCGCCTGTCGACCTGCACTCCCAGGCTCTCTATAGACATCAGTTCCTCCAAACCGTCCCTGAGCAAGAAAGTGGCAAGGAAAGGGGGGGTTACCGATGCGAAATCATACCCTTCGCATTAATCACCCGCTGCCACGGTACATTCCCCGAATGGAAGTACTCTTCAGGGTTTGATGAAAGGTGTTTGAGACAGATTCCCACCTGACGGGGGCGTTGAGCTGTTGTCATCTTAGTCACAGCGAAGCATAGTATATCGCTACAAGTAGGTGTCTTGATAGGTCGGTACGAGAAGAGATCAACATACGGTACCCTAGTAGGAGAGCGATATGTCCGTAGGATGTCACCTTGCCGGGTGGGATCTCCTGGACGGCGGAGTAGACGGCGTTGAACCAGAATTCAGCTTCATCTGTGCGAGGCATGTTTTATTTCTCACTCATATGGGGAAAAGAGAGATAGGTTCATATTGTGGATCGGTATACGAGATCATGAATGGAGGGAGAGGATCTGTCCGATTGGGTGGTGTGGGGTGCTGCTTTAAGAACCACCCAGCTCCTCGCCGTCAACATAAAACGGCTTCGTTGCGTCGGCATACACTCTGGGTTGATCGGCAACATCGCCCGGTTCCGATGACATCGGGGCTTGCGTCGCCATCGTCACGTGGTAGATGCGGCATTGATAGCCTGTTTCTTCGGTGATTTCGCGCCGTGTTGCCTCTATCTGCGACTCGTGGCGCAGTTCCGCCGACCCTTGAGTAGCCACTCGTCTTTGTCGTCGGTCGGGTGACGGATGACGCAGACTTGCTTGGGGAGGTGAGACGGAAAAGGATTGCACCGGCGCTGTCGGTGAAGTCCGTGCTGGTGAATTGGCTTGTGGGGTAGTTAGACGTGGACATCTTTCACGATTGAATCATGAATCGTGGCTGGTTAGGATAGGGACGGGAAATGTGTTCTATATCAATTGGACATCATGTTGGACAAGCCCTAACTAGTAGTCTATTTGAGGACCTCAAGTATCAAGAAAGACCATGAACCAATACTATGGGGGTCCTCATGGGCTTTCCACAGGGTGGTCCCAATTTTCCTCGTACTCCCGTATTATTATGGGCCGACTAACCACCTAAGCCCTGGAAACTATCTGGATCAATCTGTGTTCATTGGATCTTGAACCCGTGAAACAATTGCTCCATCAGGGACTAACCCCGAGGGGGCAATAAATCTGCATGTCACATTACCCCGCAAAAAAAAAAAAAAAAAAAATTAGAGAAAATAAGAGAAAAATTCAGGAGCTTGACTGTTTGAATTGTCAACCACGTGCTTTCCCTTGTCCACTTTCTCTTCCTCCCGAGAAACTTGTCTTCCCATATAATGGACAGGATATAGTCCATCGTCACTCCCTGACCTCCGACCATGTCCACGGGAAGCTCCTCCAGCCCGTCAAATTGGGTCACGGGCAGTTATACGGGCAACAGCGATGGCCTTCGCATCACCATCACCACCTTCGTGGTGGTCGCTTGGTACAATGCGATCGAGCTGATCATTCTCATTTTTTCCACCTTCAAGCAGTATCGCGGGGTGTACTTCTGGAGTATTTTAATCTCCACCGCGATGGGCATCCTCCCGTACTCGGTCGGCTTTTTCATGAAGTTTTTCAATCTCACGTCAGCCATTTGGCTCTCCTTGACGCTCATCACCGTGGGCTGGTGGGCCATGGTAACTGGCCAGAGCTTCGTCCTCTACTCGCGACTGCACCTGGTCGTCCAATCCCCGAGCGTACTGCGCTTTGTCTGCGGCATGATCATTGCCAACGTCTTCCTCTTGCACATCCCGACGACCGTCCTCACATACATGGCCAACTACGAGCAGAATTACCGGTACCTGAGGGCGTACAACATCATGGAGCGGGTGCAGGTCGCGGGATTCTGCGCCCAAGAGCTGATCATCTCCGGGCTGTATATGTGGGAAACGACGCGGATGTTGAAGTTGAACCCGAACCGAGACAATCGAAACATCATTTTCCAACTGTTCACGATGAACTTGCTCTGCATCTTGATGGACATCGGCCTGATCGCTGTCGAATGCGCAAACTACTACATCTACCAGACCACCCTGAAAGCGACAGTGTACAGCATCAAATTGAAGGTCGAATTCGGAGTTCTGAACAAACTGATCTACATTGCGAACCAGTCCGCCGGGAGGCAGCCGGAGGATCCCTACATTGAATTGAGTCGGCTTAACCGCAATCTCAACACCGATGTGACTCGTAAACCGAACCAGTCGAAGCCCCGCCACTCGAGCATTGAAGATATCGACTTTCGCCTGCGGAACTTTGTGTCTTCGGCGCAGTGTCGGTAGGTTCGTGGCTCGGTGTCAACTAGTTTCCTTCTATTCTTGATTGTCTAGACCAGTGTGGATATATCTTCCGCACATTTTTCGACCACCCGAACGGTAACGACTCCCGGAAGTCAGTTGTGTTCGCACCGTCGCTTTCTTCTTCGGGCTGGAGGCTTTGGCCCAACTTCGCCATTCCATTCCAGTAGAAATGGTATCCGATTGCGCAAAGCGGGCTTCAATTACAGGATGGCGGGATTCATCTCCGGACAAGAGCATTCAACAACGGCGAAACCATGACTCCGGTGATCATATCTCGGACGGACATGAAACGATTCGGCCTGGCGTCTTCAGTTCTCCGTGATCCTTATAAGAGCCGCCGCTCTAGATTGAAGTGCTCGACCGCCGCATGGAACGAGAGTATATCCGAAGAATAAGCCAGGGGGCGATATGCGTACTTTGTCAATCATCAACGTTCATTGTTTGCACCTTCTCCTGTCTGAAGACGATGTTTTGGAGATCCAATACCAAGAATCCCTACCGTTGTATGCGTCACAGAGCAGCGGGTAAAGTATCGTGTTGCTAGAGAAGTATTGCACACGATATACGGGGAAACGCGAAACTTAAGCATAATGGGGAACATGTGCGGAGGCACGCTCGAGTTGAAGTTTGTTTCATGGTCAGATGGCAACATGTTATAGATAGACCGATAGACATAGACGGATGCAATATGACGAGAGATGGCTTGAACCCGTAGGTTATCAACACAAGCTCACAAACTTTACTACGCCCGGAGCTGGAGCGACTACATGAGCAAACCACATTCGAGATCGAATGTGCCTATCAATTCAATACTCAGTCACCAAAATAGTGTCGTGTTCTTGGTGGACCAGAAAAACTTTACCTGGACAACACAACGCTTATGTGCCATTGAAGGTAGCTATTAGTCATGTTGGATCGTCTTCCGCTTAGAGAACAGAAAGGAGCGAGTCATTCGTGGCGTTTCAAAATCACGTGTTCCATTGTTCCAATGTCTCGGTTCAGGAAGCATGATGCGGAGGAATATCTGTTGTCAAGAACCCACTCTGAGGGACGTCCATCCACCGATATATATCGACATTCTCTGGGAAAATAGGGTGAAGCTTCAGATCATTTTAAGACCCATGCAACTTGAAAAGGTTGTTCGGTAGCCGACACAGTCACCCACGCTGACAGATGGAGCGTCACACCCTAGTAGATTCGACTAGAACTCGAGAGAAAGATTCAGAAGATATACTGAGTTCTTTCGGAGAACGAATCTTCTATTCTCTGGTTATGGGTCAGAAAGATATGGTCCGAAGCGATGGAACCCTGTTAAGCGTTGCTTGGCATGACAGTTGTCTCAGATGATTCCTTGTATAAGCTGGTCCGGCTAAGGCTGATCTGCTATAGATAAACCCATTGTTCAAGTTATCCGTTTAGGAGCGGGCTCTGCATTGAAAGAGTTTGAAAATTAATAGGGTAAGAGATGAAATTCATAGGGATCACATTTCTCTACGATATCTTAGGACTCAGGATATGCTCTTAGGGCTATCGAAAGGGGTCATGCCATTTAGATTCAAACCCAAGAAAATTCTCAGAAAAGTCAATTGTTCGGAAAAATCAATTCCGACAAGAAGTCACAGCGGCGCAATGAACAGAAAATGGTAAACAAAACCTGTTTTTTCTTTTTCTTTTTTTTTTTCTCCCCTCTCATTTCACTCGCTTGAGGAGCAAAATAAAACTGCCAACGGGTAAAAACCCCACCGATTCCAAGTCTAGACCGTCTCTAGTTCCCCCCATGTGGCTGGTTCTCGGCAAATCAGCGTGTTGCGAATCAGACCCCTTGACGGGCCGATTCCAAGGCATTGGCCTCAGACAAGGAATGGTGGCCGTGTCAGTGGTCTCAGCTGGTGGCTAGCTTGCACCCGGACGTGGGTTAGGGCAGAATCGTCCAAGCGGTGCGTCTAATCAAATAGACATGCATCTCATCTCACGCTGACTCTTGCCCCATCGTCTCCATTCCCTTTCTTTAGCTCCCGATCTCGACAACTGGACACCGACAACTCCTTCCTCGATGGACTGACCGTGCTGGCTTGAGCCGTACCCGGATGCGCATCCCCATTGCAGTGCAGCTTGGGCTGCTGGTGCTCCTGACGGCCCTTCTAGGTATCATTGTTTTGGCGGTTGCGACAGTATGAGGCCCATGGACCCGGCAAAGGGAGATCGACAGGCTGACACTCACACTAGTGGATCACCACATATGACTTTGTCGTCGATGTCAAGTGGGTGGTACTTTTTGGCTTTATTACTCTTGATCAACTAACGTCTTACATAGATCGCATGGTCTCGAACTCGTTGCGACCATCAAAGCGAGTCAGATCGCCTCGAGCCTCGAGCTCCTCGAGGTGACCTGCAAGGCCATCTCTACCCGGCTCTTGATACAGTCCGCTCTACGACGCTACTATGCCGGAAACTCGTCCGAGTCCAACTGGGTCAACTCGATCACCGACGTGCAATCAGCCCTGGGGAGTCGCGGATACTTAAGCACCTACCAGGTCATTCTCTACTCCAAGAACGGACAGGACGATCGCGAACGCCTGCTCAGCGTCACCAGCGACACGATCCCAGACATCACTCTGCCCTACACTTATTCCAATGGAACCGCCGTGATGCTGGGAGATGAGGGGCTGGGATACCCTCCAATGCTGTATCCCAACCTGACCTATACGAAACCCGCAGAAAACACCAGTTCGGTCGCGGTGACCGCCTTCACCGACTACACCCTCGGACTCAAGTCGGCGCTGCTCCTGGGCCCCGTAAAGATCAACAGTTCTTTCTCTCTCGTTTCATTGACACTGCCCATCGTCAATAACACATCGGACACGGATCTCCTCGGTTTCATGACGTAGGTGGTCTTCTGCCGGGCGACGGGCACGGATGAGGCTCGACGCCCATGCTAACAGGAGGTAGGGTGGTTGCAAGCGCCCAGAACATACAGAGCGTCGTCAGTTCTCGCGACGGGCTGGGTCCTACCGGACAAGTGCTTCTGCTCGGCCCCTCAAGACCGGAGAACCGATTCCCCACAGAGACTCAGTCGGCAACCGCCACCTCGACCCCGAATACACCAGCTATCGCCGACGAACAAGTCCACTACGTTTTCGAGCCGACTCCGCTGCCATCTCAGGAGAGCCGGCACGGAGATGCCTCCACGGACACCTCCTTTGAGCTGTCGAAATACCCGATGGCACTGAAACTAATGCTCGAAACGGAGGAGAACGAGAACAAATCGATCAGCAAGCTCTCAACCAAGAACGAAGAGGGATACACGGTCGCTGTCGGCGCCGTCCGCCCGAAGACGTCACTCGTGGAATGGATTCTATTGGTCGAGGAAACCCACGACGAAGCGTTCACGCCAGTAGCCCGCCTGCGGAAGATCATCCTCGCCTGCGTGTTTGGATCAGCCGGGTTCATCATCTTAGTCGTGCCTCTCATGGCTCACTTGGCTGTTGCCCCAATTCGCAGAATGCGAGAGGCGGCCCGGAAATCGATCGAGCCGGAGTCGCCGCCCACGCCGTCGCCGGACCACCTGGAGCGCATCGAGCAAGAAGGCGAGGGTCACGGCGACACCGTACAGACCATCGAGGAACACATGGACGAAAAGGGCGCTCCGTCTACCTGGGCGAAACGCCTCCGGCGTCCATTGGAGAGATTCAACAGTTCCCACAGCTTTGGCGAGCGTCGCAATACTCGGTCCTTCCGGATTCCCGGGAGGGTCAAGGAGCGGCGACATTGCGTGACGGATGAACTTACGGAGCTGACCAGCACCTTTAATGAAATGTCGGACGAGTTGACCATCCAGTATACCCGGTTGGAAGAACGAGTAGCGGAGCGGACCCGCGAACTAGAGAAAGCGAAACTATCAGCGGAGAAAGCGAATGAATCGAAGACCCTCTTTATCGCGAACATATCGCACGAGCTCAAGACGCCGCTCAATGGGATCCTGGGCATGTGCGCGGTGTGCATGGGCGAGGACGACCTGCACCGAATCAAGAAGTCGCTGCAAGTCGTCTATAAATCGGGCGATCTACTCCTGCATCTTCTCAACGACTTATTGACGTTCAGCAGGAATCAAATCGAACAGGCCATTCAGCTCGAGGAGAAGGAATTCCGACTCTCTGATATTCGGTCCCAGCTGTCTATTATCTTCCAGAACCAGGTGCATGAAAAGCAGATCAATTTCAGCGTCAACTTCGTTGCGGGCGGAGATACTCAGACAAGGGGTACGATGTGCCAGGAGAAAGCCGTTGAACACGCTCATCCGGTTTTAGGTCCTCCGCAGACAGGAAGGCTCAAGGACATGGTGCTCTGGGGCGACCAACATCGTGTTCTGCAGGTGTTGATCAACTTGGTCAGCAATAGTCTCAAGTTCACACCGGAGAACGGAAAGGTCGAGGTTCGCATCCGGTGTCTTGATGAGGTACCGAATCCTGAAAGCGCCACAACTCTCGTGCAGGACTCGACACGGGGCTCACAATTACGTTCGCGGACTTCGTCGCGTGCGAGCACTTCTCCACGAGACGCTGCGACCTTACTGGACACGCGAATCGAGGGACCGCCGCCGGCCCCGTCAAATCTGCGGACGCTTGTGTTTCAATTTGAGGTCGAGGATAATGGACCGGGTATTCCTTCCCACATGCAGAGGCGTGTCTTCGATCCCTTCGTACAAGGAGACCTGGGACTGAACCGGAAGTATGGAGGCACGGGTCTTGGTCTGAGTATCTGTGCACAGCTATCCCGGCTTATGGGAGGCGTCATTCTACTCGACAGCGAGGAAGGCAAGGGAGCTCTTTTCACGCTGAAAATTCCCTTGAGATTCGTGAAAGAGTCGGCAGATAGCACTAGGAGTTCCAGCATGACCGGTTCGCGATCGCCTAGTGTCATGTCTCTGTCCCTGGAAGAGTTCTCCAACATTGCCCAGACGCCGTCCAACCATAGCTCCGTGAATAAGGAGTCTCGCGGTGACGTCCAGCCACGCTTAGTCGGACTCAGTCAACCTTTCTTCGCCCCGACCGTTCCGTCGCCCCCTCCTTCGTCGCAAGGGAAGCATCCCGGCTCGAGCCAGGGCTCGTCCGAGACTGACCACAGCACCAAGAAGACCCGCGTCTTGATGGCTGAGGATAACAAGATCAACCAGGAAGTGGCGCTTCGGTACTTCCCCCCAAGCTAAATACACGTCAAATGCTGACCTTCTTAGAATGCTCGCACTCGAAGAAGTCTACGACGTAACAGTGGTCAAAGACGGCCAAGAAGCATACGACACCGTCAAAGCCAACATGGAAGAGGGCAGAGTGTTTGATCTCATCTTCATGGATATCCAGGTATCTCTCTCTTTCCGAGCTCACAGCCATTCCCGTGTATCTACTAACACCCACAGATGCCCATCCTCGACGGCCTTGAGAGCACGCGACTCATCCGCCAGATGGGATACTCGGCGCCTATCGTCGCGCTGAGTGCCTTTGCCGAGGATAGTAATATCAAGGACTGCATGGACTCCGGGATGGACATGTTCATTAGGTGCGTGGACCCTTTTAGTCTTTCAATTTGCCTTGTTCCTCCACTAACGGGAGCAGTAAACCTATTCGACGACCAGTGTTGAAGCAGGTGCTTAACAAGTTTGCGACGATCCCGGAGGAGTCGGAGAGTGGTTCTACGTGACAAGGTTTTCGTTGGTCTCCACGTATAAATGTTTGTAATAAATGGTTCTGTATATAAGCGATGGCTGCTTTGATATGCTAATCACGTATTTTTTACCTTCTTATTGTAGTCACCCTCCAAGAGAGAAAGTCCCCGCCATTACTGAAGCCGAGGTCGTCCGCAATCTTGAAGCCATCCAAACCGATACGACCGATCCGTAATTTTATCCGTAAAAGACAATACACACCAAGCAAACTACCCACCCCGGCAAAACAATCTCCCGACTACCTATCAGATAACAAACCAGACAAACACTCATCTTTTAATCCGACAGCTCCATCAAGCTCAACACCAACCTACCACCACACCCCAAAACCAAACCACCAACTCCCTCCCTCCCTCAAAACCAAACCCCAAAATGCCCCCGTCATCTTTAGCAGACTACCTCGCCAAAAACTACCTAACAGCCGACCCCTCCACCGAACGCCCCAAAAAGAAACGCAAGAAGACACAAACCCTCGACACCGCAACGAGTGGCCTAATAATCGCCGACGACGACCCACCGGACCTAAAAAGCACATCGACGAACTTCATCGACGAAGACGAATACAATCCATCCCTCGTAACATCAACCCGGAGCGCTGAGTTCCGGCGGACGAAGAAATCGAATTGGAAGACTTTACCCGGTTCTGGTTCCGGAGCCGGGGCGGAGCAAGACGCTGCCGACGCGATAATAGCGTCTGCAGCTGCTGAGAATGCGGCGCGGAGGGAGGATGGGAAAGGGGAGGATGCGCCTGCCGTCGTTGATGATCAGGGGGAAGATGATGATGGGGAAATGAAAATGGAGTCCGGGGCGCGAGCGGGATTACAGACTGCCGCGCAGACGGCGGCGATGGTAGCTGCGCAGGAGCGACGGAAGAAGGCCGAGGCGGCGATGTACAAGGGCAGTGCAGCTAGTGGAGAAGCGCAGGAGACGATATACCGAGATGCGTCCGGGCGGATAATCAACGTAGCCATGAAGCGGGCTGAGGCGCGGAAAGCCGAGCAGGAGAAGATTGAGAAGGAGGAGGCGGCGAAGGAGGCGTTGATGGGGGATGTGCAGCGGCAGGAGCGGGAGAACCGGCGACGGGAGCTGCAGGAGGCGCGGGCGATGCCTGTTGCGCGGGGTGTTGAGGACGAGGAGATGAATGATGAGTTGAGGGCGCGGGAGCGGTGGAATGATCCTGCTGCGAGGTTTTTGGCGAATAAGGGGCCCGCAGTGAGTCGGACGGGGAAGCCGTTGTATAAGGGGGCTTTTCAGCCGAATCGGTATGGGATTCGGCCGGGGCATCGGTGGGATGGGGTGGATCGGAGTAATGGGTTTGAGAAGGAGTGGTTTGCGGCGAGGAATCGGAAGAGTCGGTTGGAGATGCTGGATTACCAGTGGCAGATGGATGAGTGAGGTGGCGGTGCTTCGGGTTTGGTATGCCTGTTATCGTTGTATAATGCTGGGTTGGGCCAGTGCTGGACACTGGAGGGATGTGACACTATCTTGGTATATTACTAGCATTTTATGGAATTGAATTATGATCCCCATGCTTGATCGTTCTATTGTGTCCACTCCTCTCTTCGATGTCTGGTGAGGAATCAGTCACATCAGTTGCTTCGTGTCCGTAAGTGCGTATAGTGGATGGACAGTTGGTTTATTCTATCTCTGCCTGCCATTCTCTTTGGGCCTATATCAATCAGGAGGTTTAGTGAACCAGAAGACCATTCACAAAGATGACGAAGAGTATATCACCTGAACTTCCGTACCGTAACCGATCCTTCATTTGGTCAAATGGACTAAAATGTATGACTTGATCTGACTTAGGACAGCTCGAGTTATCAGCATCTTCGCTGTGTTAGCATCCTTCGCCCCATTTCCTATGTCGACAGCCAAATCCTATTATTATTCTCCATCGGCATGGCACCAAAGCCTCCCTGCTTCCTCTTCCAGCCTCTCTTCCATTTCTTTCTGCATGCAAAGTTGAAATAGTTCACTGTTTTTTGTCTGAACCTTGTCAAAGTCAAGTGGAGGTGATACGTAGCCATCATCATCCGGCTGCAACAACTCTTGGGTGTATGTCTTGAGCTTGTGCTAATCTTTATACCGAGCAGGTTCAAGTGTGTGCTTTGATAAATCGTGGCATGTAACTAGGTAAGGGCAGCTGTCGGGAAGGCCCATTTGGTCCCAAATATTCATAAATTTGCACCAGGAAATCACATAGTGGTAGTATCCCATCCTTAGACGTATTTTCGCACAAGGCAAACGAATGTCGGATGATAGGGTCAACTCGAGTAAAGACCAAATATGATTCAAGATGATTTTTAGCAAGTGCTGCTTCGTAACTTTTCGCCAGCAAAGCCTTATCCCTTTCGATTATCGCGAAAGCTTTCTCATCGGAATCGATTTCATCATAATTTGGTGGAAGCTCTGGCTTGGCTGTCCCAAATTTGTAGTCATCAGGAGGTACAAGGAAAGACGGCCGCTGAACTTGCGTAAATGTCGGCATGATTGAAATGTATTGCCAGTCTATCATGCTCGTAATGTTCGTAGGGTTTTTGTTGCAAATAAATATATTTCCCAAATGAAGGTCGCCGTGCCATAATCTTGGCTTGGAGGGCCGTTGCAGTCCAGTGGAACCAGCTAGTATCGGTATAATCTTCAGAGCAGTTTCCAAGGTCCGGATATGTTCGTCTTTAGAGCCGTAAGGTGGCCCACGCAACACAAGGTCTGAATGTCGTACTCGTTTAAGGCCACGATTGGCTAAGACAAGACCAAGGCTACAGAGGTTTTCCCCTATGTACAGGATGTCAGTGTTCGCACCCATCAGCCTTCGAGGGATAGAACACACATGGGCCGGCGTGATCCCCATTGTTGAGCCGTGGAAACCATGCTGCGTTGTAAGCAGGGCCAATGCAATACTCATCATTCAAGGGAATAACTCGACTCAGGTGTTGAGCTGAATGACGAAAGTACAAGTTTCCGTACCCAGGGAACTCCACGGAGGCTAACTCGCTTTCCAGACGGATCAGATATTGAAAACCTCCGAACTTCTACATCAGATACATTTTGCCCCATGCCTCAACTAACTGTCTTCCCTTGGGCTTTTTCCATTACTATGTACTCGACACCCACTGTATTCATAGCATGGGAGTTCCATGAAAGGGCTCTGGGTACCGGCACAGAAGTGCGAGACCTCACTGTAAAGCGCAATCGTATTAGTTGTGAGTTGACAGAGAAATCGACACGGCTTACCATATTCCAATGTAGCAGTCTCAGACGCCGTGCTATATGATGGGACAAGATCCCCACATGGTATCTCTGCAGCAACCTCTTTCCCGTTCTGCTCAGTCATCAACAACGCTTTGTTGAAGCCACCCTCCATCTTATCAATCTTTGATATAGGTGAAGAAATAGAGGGCAAAGACGAGACCAGCGTACATAGAGCGTCAAGATCAAATTTGTCGTAACGTTTTGATAACTGTCTTTCTTATTCACTAGAAAGCGTCCATTTGACTGTTCGAAAAGTTGCTCTCGTTGGATGGGCTTTTCTGAGGTCTGCTAGACGCAGTGATCATTTGGAGACGAAGGGCGTACCGTGATAAGTCAAAGAAAGATTCCTGGACATCAATTCTAACGGTGAACATGTTATTCTAAAGATTCGTCTCCTAGCTCTGTTCATGGTTAAACGGATTCTTTGTTCAACTGGAGACAAGGGCGATAGGGTGTGTTGCTATTCCCTGGCAGGAAATTCTATCTAGGTCCAGTGTCACCCTTGCGGTCTTGGGAGCGCAAAAGCAACTAAGGGGTAGCACCAAGTCAATGCTTTACCCAACTTGATCATAAACGAGATTACTTTTCGTAGCACCTTGTGACAATTTACTCTGCCCTTTTGAAGTGTAAACCACTCCCCATTAGTTTAGTTACTCCTGATTCAAATGAGCGCTACAGTCCAGCTCACATCGGCAAAGTTGTCAAAATTCACTATCAGGTTATAATCAAGCCTGGCTTTGGTTCAGTTTCCGCGATTTAATTATACTAGGATCTATTGAAGAAGGCCTATCTAGAGCCAAATAATGGCTTGCAGAGGTGATATCTCTAGAACTTCACAGCGAACTATGATATTTATGGTGGTAGAATGTATGTCTAGCTTGTACTTGATCATTTCGAAATATCAGGACTATATAGAGTTCACCCACGTCTCTATCATCCTGCCTATATCAACATGCGCGACAGTATACACTGTCCCAACGGCGATGCGATGCCAGGAAGCACCCTTCTGCCTGCTTTGCGTTTAGTCCTTATTGCTCTATCCCCTCCACCCAACCAATGCACTCAGAAATTGCATACGTGTATCTCTAGCTGCAGAAGACCCTTGTCTACGGGTTGCTTCACACATGTATAGGAACACTGTTCCAATCATCATCCCTGGTCTATCTCCATTCTCTCCCGTGATAACCATACTCTACGATGTTGAGGTATTATGAAGAATGCCCTATGCATCCGGCTAATATTAAAGGTCCACTTTAAACGTTGGTGGGATTAAGGGTGAGCAATATTAGGAGAATCAAATCGTCGCAAGTCTTCAACTCCAGGTGATAAATTTACAACAATGGGAGGGGTATTCACACAGGGATTAGCGAACGCCGATATAGTTGGGAAAGTCGCTGGCTGAAGGAAAGCGGAGAGGAAGAACCCAACTATAGATCTTAGAGAGATGGTTATGTCTCGAACACCTGCACTATTAGTCACACCTGTGCAGTTATGATATTCAGCAGCGTGAGAAGTAGCATGCGCTCAATGAAACATAAATAAAGGGGCCGCAAAGGAGAACAGGCTTAGCTTAAATTTGTCTAATAGGTTCTTGACCATTCTCAGCGGTTCGGTTATAGTCTAATTTTATCAAAGCAAAAAAAAAAAAAAGGCTTAGTTGTATGGAGTATCTCTCCAGTGCAGTGTGGAGAGTAGTTCCACCGATTGGCAGGGATTGACTGCCGTCCACATATACCCCATTAGATTGAACCACTCTGTTTTCTTTTCTCATATTGTCCTCTATTCACTTGCCTCACTCGACCATAAGAGACGGTATTGATAGCCCAGCTTGTTACTCTTCGCTTCTACCTCCTATGGCCTGCCTCGGTTCACATGTTGGTAGCTTCCATGAGACAGCGGATTAAATGAAGCTTAGCATCCATCCCTAAATAGAGATTCGGTATATAGCTCAGTCCCCTACACTCCTGTACCGAGTCAGCCGTGTGTGAATCGGCACAGCCCTTTGCCGATTTCGGTTTCTGAAACGGCCGGGAAAAGGTTTATTATATTGCTGGACCCTTAACCCTAAGGAACTGAGACCCTCGGAAGGTTCGAACTGTCCGTTAGTCATGTAGCAGACCATTAGGGATTTTACCTCTGGTTTAGCCCAACGTAAGAAATAGATAAACACAATTCCTGGATAACAGGCTGAATCCATGGCACAGTGTGGGGTGGGACCTTGAAACGTGTCGGAAAGCTTGGGTAGCACTATCAATGTTTGTCTGCATCTCTCCTACCGATTATGCTCTATGTTATGACAGCAGTTGTCAATGAATTAATCTTACAATTCGAAAGTGTTGTATATTTATGCACTCTTTAATACATGTTGAATATAGGAGGATATAGTGCACCGTGTCTGTTGATGCCAAAAATGACATCCAGTATACTCCGGCCCTTGCCCAACGCGTGACGATCGTCTGAAGGATGATGCCCAAGTTAGTCTCTTCCATTACTTCCATTTTATCCGTTCAGTTTATTCGATGAGAATTAATTAAACCTCAACAACGATGCTACCTTTGTGTACGGAGTCGACCTCGGATAATGCTCGGAACATGGGGATGGTCACCTCATCCACCATGCTCAATTTCAATCCTAAGGCACTCTACGCGGACGTTGATGTAAAGAAGAGTATCTCGTGATAGCCATGGCAGTCTTGCCGGCTAGCAGTAGCATCGGCCATGGTCCTCGTGGGGTATAAGAAGGCATTTCCATCTTTCTACTCCAGGTCATCAAACACTTATTTCCTCCATCCATTCACTCTACAACAACGGTCCCAACTGCAAAACACTCACTTTCTTTCATCTTTCAGACAACAACACCATGAAGGCTTCTCCCACTGTTCTCGCTCTTTGGGCCGCTGTTGCTTCTGCAGCAGGGATCCCATTTCACAAGCGTGCCGATTCTTGCGGACAATGGGACACTACTCAGGTCGGCAACTTCAAGCTGTATAACAACATGTGGGGAAAGGATAGCGGCTCTGGTAGCCAATGTGTCGGTCTGGGTTCCGGAAGCTCTGGCAGCATCGCTTGGCACTCTACCTGGAGCTGGTCCGGTGGCGATGGCAAAGTCAAGAGCTATCTGAACGTCGAGGCCAGAACCGAGCTCCAACAGCTCCGACCTCCAGAGCCGACTTTCCGAAATCCGAGAATGGGCAAAGGTAACGGAGCAACTCCTCCAGCTCTTCGCATACACACGGGACGCACTTAGTCGCTCCTGGCTTTCTTCCTTTCCGGGTCACGAACTTGCCGACAAGTGGCGAGAGCCGTCTGAAAGTTACCGGTGGGAATGGGCTGAATTCCGGGATACCTTGAGGGATAGAGAGCAGGTGTGAAGCCAGGGACTACCGCAGGAGTTGAGCCCGCGGACCAACAACAAGACTGTGGCGATGCATTTTGGTATGAGGATGATAGGGGTGAAATTTATTTAGGAAGAGGTGGATATCAGGTAGGGATGTTTTGTTGTTTGTTGGTTTGCGAACCAATCAGTTACTGTTGGTCGGCCTTGGATTTACGAATGTCGGGACTAAAACTCTTGGCCATTTCCTTGCCTAATCGGGTAGTGGTTTGGAGTGGTGAGATATCAAATTATACAGATTGCAGGAAGCAACAAAAAATAATTTGACATAGCCTCAATAAAAGCCGTTACTTTGTTGCCTGAACTGATCCCACGTCCTCCACATTGCCCTTCCACCAGCGCCAGATTGCTTTGCACCAAAACCAGGTCTCCATGGTGCCAAGGCAGCAAAGAATAGCAATGAGAAATGCCTTAGTTCCCTTGCTTAAGCCCAGTCCTTCGAGGCTTAAAACTGGAAATTCTGGTGGCTCGTTTGATTTATTTGGTGAGCTTTGCTTGTTCGCGAGTGGAAGACGTGTCGAGAAAGATTTGCGAGGACAAGCAGGAGTTCGAGTAATGAGGCTTAGACGCTGGGTGTTAACAGTGCCATTGCGGAGGTTCGCATATAGCGGTAGAAGGGCTCGAGAAGACATCGGAGGTATATGGATTGTTTGTTTGATTGTGGAAAGTGAAGAGAAGAATCGCTGTGTGATCTTGAAGGTAGTTGTAGAATGGCTTTGGGGGGTGTTTTGTATAACTTTGGATAAAGGTCAATCACCGTTTAAGTATAGAAAATATGGTCAGATGACACACGGGATGTTTCTCGATTACTTGGCCGGTCGTATTCCTCGACGATCAGCGTAAGCAACGTAGAGGAAAATCATTGGAGCGTTGCATCCTCCCCTTGAATATAAATAAAACCTAACCTACCCCCGTAAACAAGAACCCTACAACACACTCCTAAACATGATCACAAACATATCTATCGGTTACCGCCGACTACTCCAGGCAACAGAAGGTTCCCTTTCAACAACGGCAAAGCGAAACTCATCCTCAATTGCTTCATTACAGGCAAGCCCAAGCACAGAAATAGAACCCACATCCGTCCCAGCTATAGACCCCGAACAATTGAACCAAACCCTGACTCTCTCTGACGGCCGCACCCTCGGCTTCGCGGAATATGGCTCTCCACAAGGAAAGCCGCTCCTCTACTTCCACGGCTTACCAGCCTGTCGGTACGAGATTGACTTCCACGAACTAGGTCTCCGGCACGGCGCCCGAGTCTTCGCCCTCGACCGGCCCGGAATGGGTCTGTCGACGTACCAACCTAATCGAAAACTCGTCGACTGGCCGGCCGACGTGAAAGAGTTCACTCGCCAGCTCGGTCTAAATGAGTATCGAATCTTCGGAGGTTCGGGGGGAGGGCCCTACTCTCTCGTCTGTGCTAAGGCACTGTCTAAAGAAAAGCTCAAGGGTGTTGGCGTACTCGCCGGATTTGCGCCTCTCGAGGCTGGGACGAAGGGAATGTCTCTTCGTTCCCGGGTCCTGTGGAATTTGGCGAAATGGTTCCCTGATCTAGGAGGGGTCTACAGTGACTGGGTACTTGTACCAGCGGCTCGGAATCCGGACCCTAAGGTAATGGAGGAAGTGTTGGCGAAGGCAACGAAGAGTAACTTCAATAAAACAGACTCGTCGGTCTTCGAAGATGAAAATATCCTTCGGCACACGGCTAAGATTTTGCGGGAGAGTTTTCGACAGGGGTCTCGAGGGTATGTGCAGGAGGGGAGAATTCTCACACAGCCATGGGGGTTTGACCTGAGAGAGATTGAGTTTCGGGGTGTTCGTCTGTGGTGTGGTGATAGTGATCGGCATACGCCGATTGAGATGGCTCGATGGATGGCGGATCGGATTGAGGGCTCGATCTTGACGGAGTGGAAGGGCTACAGTCACTTTACATTTACCGATGAGCATACCGAACAGGTGGTGAAAGGCATGCTGGAAACTTAACAAGGAGGCGATGTTGAATGGGACGACGCAATGTATAGAGTCAGTCCTCACATAATCACCACACTTTTCGGTACTAAGTTGTCTTTCATCTCCAAATTATTGGGCAACAAGTGTATAACTTAGTTGACAAAGCTATCCAGTCCTATGGCAATTTGATATACTACTAATAAAAACAATATGGTGCCTGCCCATACTGACCTCAATCGGGAGAGTGCTGGCAAAAAAAGAAACTGATTCGCGTAATACTATGCAGCTCACTAAGCAACACAACACAATTTGCACATGAAATGGTTTGTGCACACAGTAGTTACGGACAAGTACATAGCTTAGTAATATGAGTATAAGGGTTATGCACGATTGAGTCATCGAGATCGGTCTGGACCGAGGTTCGACACGAGTTAGTCACCCCCGCAGGTGACTCGCTCGATCGGGCGGCTGAGATGGAGTCACCTGCCGCTGCACTCTGATGGAGCAGGTGATAAGCGTAATGCTAGTAGTTCGTTGACGCAATCCACACCTGATTCACTGGGATTCCTCATAGAATGTGAATATGGTAGTGGACAAGAATGTAAATTGATGTGAATATGCTGTAATGATACCTGTTGCCTTCACGTCATCGAGACTAGTTCTTAGTGAACTAAGTCAAACTAAAAAAGAGGATCCTTGATTTTGATTGTCTTGTCTCCTTGCTGACATGCTAGCCAATCACCTTGACGGGATACCGACGGTGCCTGAGGCAGTGGATCAGCGTTGCCCGGGTTCAAGTTCCAACAACGAATGGGCAAAATCCCAAAGCGGAGATCGCCATCCGCCATCCATGTCACGCATCATATCCCCGATGTTCAGGTCAGAGGGGGTAAACAACCATGGTTCAGGAGTGGCGTCAGGGGGCGCGCATAATGAGCGAGGAATAAGATTCTCCCTCGCAGTCACGATAAGGCCGGCCGATCGTCATAGGGTGAGTGCGAAGGGCGTTTATCAGCTCCACCCTGAGCATGACTGCCGCAGTCAGCATCGCCTCGCTCGGTCCCCGTGCTGCCTGCCGAGTCAACATGATACGATATGATAATGATATGATATGATATGAACACTTTGTCTCGGCTCTCCGCTTCTTTATCTCATTCATCGACGCAGATCGGTCAAAGACCTGTTACTCCACATTCCCCAGCGCTATTTTTGGGTTGAGTCGACCATTCAGGGACTACTGATTGATCGATGACTCCGTCTGAGCCCAGACATTGGTGACTCAAAACCAGTGTCTCACAGGGTTCTCCTCAGATCGGTCTTCTTACTCCGGTCCCTCAGGCCTCTTCTTCCTCTTTCGTAATCTCTTCTACCTCGTTCTTGCCTCTTCGGTCAGCACGATTTACTTCCCCAGTGGCGGCAGAACCTCCACCATCCATTCGACAGCGCAAGCCCACAACGTTCAAATAATCATCACTCCATCGCGTTCCTGTTCATATCATCTCCTATCTCTCTACGAGTCATTTTCACTGCGCCAGGCACCATCATAATGTCTGACTTCATCGCAAGCGATCTTCGTCATAACGGCACCGCAGCCAAAAGGGTCTTTAACCACAAGTCCAAATGGGCTCACGGTGGTCGAACGGTCTTTCCCCCTCTCGATGATCCGGTATCTGACCCGGTGATTCGTCCGGCGGCTTCTCAGACTCATTCCCTCAAGTATGCAATCATACTGCCCCAGTATGTTGTTGGCAAAGACTAACCCGAGACAGGCATACTCGTCTCTTGCAGCTCGACCGAAAGGCCAAGTCCAACCAGCTCGCCACCGTCGCTAAGCTTTCCCTGCGGAACGATATTCGAGAGGCGCTTGACAGCAGTCCCTCCGATTCCTCTGCCACTGAAGATGTCGATGAGCCCTCGGCGGCACAGGACCTTCTGGAGGGTGTTCGTGACGATGGCTCAGTAGGTTCATACCCAGTGGCGGGGCAGACGATCCTCTCGGATGCGATCAACAAGGCGGTGGAGAAGTTCGAGACGCAAGAGACGGAGAAGCTCGTCAAGGAATACGAGATCATCACGCGAGAAAGTGAGATTGCTACCGGCTATCTCGCTGATGATGATTTCGAGCTGGTCGACCATGAACACATTAAGCTGTGAATTGCTTAATACTGTATCATTGTCCGATTCAACTTCCTTTGACATCTTTAAGCGCCACGGTTGTTAGTCTGGAGTTTATTAGACTTTGTCTTTTTCTCGTCGACGGTTGTTTAATTATCTTGCAGTGGAGTCAACCTACCCGGATTACATTGTTATTGTTTGTATAGTCGACACAGTTGACGATGGGTCACGGCTTGGACTTGTTTATGTTTTATTACTTCGTCCATTAGATTGTTCATACCCACAGGTTTACTGATGCTTTATCGATATGCACATATGATTATTATGAATATACCAGTCTGCTGAGAAGTTATTTGTGTTGCGCCGTAGATTACTCCGTAAGACGAGTGAAAGATATTAAAGATCGATATTTTATGTAAAAACTGAATACTACTCAACTTTAGTAGGTACTACAAAGTAGTGTCTAACCTATGCTTAACCAAGACTGTATTGTTGTTTGACAGGCCATAATCGGACGTATTGTTGTTTCCCATTCATAAATGAGGCTGGTACTATATATTTTCGTATGCACCATCTGCATGAACAATTCACTAGTGGCCTTGATATTCACTAGAATGAACTATCTGTGACTTATTCTATTATTATTAGTTACTTGACAATACTTAAATAAGTCTACATGATAGGGAGAAAAAAAGGTAGAAATTAATTAATAATAAAAACAAAATACGCCTGGAAAAAAAGGTCCAGAAAATGAAGCTGGAAATATCGTTGATTATCCGTTGCCTCAGCAGTGCCCATTACCAAAGGGAGGGTTTGTTTACTATGCCCAATCGGGAAAGGTCAAAAATTCGCCGATGGGAAGGAAATGTGACCATTCAACTCACTTCATTCGTGAGCACTTCTCGAATTCTTTCCCACCAGTTCTATCAACTTCCCCTCATACTCGTTTTGCTTTTGACCTTCTTCTCCATCATTCAGCGATGGATAAACGATCGGCAGAAAGTCCAATGGACTTTGAATGGCAGACAAGGGCGCCAGGAGATGTGACTTCGCCCTTCTATCAACTCAGCATGCAGCATGACAACCAGAAGAAACGTGCGTCCCCGATGCATCACGTCCACCATAATCTTAAATTAATTTAGTTTTCTCTTACACAGGACCCCATCGGATCTTCGACTCCCCCGAGAAGAAACAGATGCCCGCCCTGCGTGAGCCCAATTCACAGCCCTTCCTCTTCTCCCAAACCCGATCGCCAGATCCGCCTCCCGGAACCCCGAAGTCTCTGTTTGGCCAGTCAGCATTCATGACCCCGCGCAAATTCGACGTCGACTTCTCCTCAGGCGCAGAGAATTTGTCGTCGCCGGAGAACGCGGATAATGAGGATACACCGGAGCAGACGATGAAGTCTGGACATCGAAATTCGTTATTCAACATGTACGGCCGATTTGCGCCTAGTCCCGGACGGGGCGAAATCCCTCGCTTAAATCACTATTCGAACGCACTGGCTCGGCGGGTCCAGAAGAGACGGCGGAGGGACAAAGCACTAGATATGCAGTTACGCAGGGAGAGTGAAGATGAGAGCGATAGTGAGCACACGCACACGCGCACGTTAGGCAATCAGCAGAAGCAGCATAAGGGACATGTCCAGGGGGGGATTCAATCCACGTCGCGTATTTCTTCCTTCTCAGATTTCTTCGCTCTTCTCGAGGCACACCCCAACGTGCCGGGCATTCTGTCTTGGTGGGCTCAGTTGGTTGTGAACCTGTCGCTATTCTCACTCACCGTCTATGTGGTGTTTGGGTTTGTGTCAACTATTCGGGCGGAGTTTGACCAGGCGGCGGAAGAGGTGTCAGATACGATCCTCGCAGAGATGGCGGTCTGTGCGAAGAGCTATTTGGATAACAAGTGCGACGGAAGGGATCGACTCCCTGCCCTGGAGACAGTGTGCCAAAATTGGGAATACTGTATGAATCGTGATCCGGCAAAAGTGGGACGCGCAAAGGTATCGGCGCACACGATGGCAATAATCATTAACAGCTTTATCGACCCGATTAGCTGGAAGGCGATCGTATGTGCCTATTGCCTATAATGAATATCTCCGGTGACTAATACTCTACAGATGTTTTTCCTCGCAACCATATCGACCGTGACTGTTGTCAGCAACTGGTCTTTCCGTTCCTTCCGAAACCGTCTCCATCAACAAGAGTATGCCCATCCGCCTCCCAGCTTTTCTCGGCAACCATCTGGACATCACCAGATCCCTCCGGCATACCAACAACCAAACGCCTTCGGCTACCCGGGAAATGCGCCGACGATTAACCATAAACAAGAGGCGCCTTTGATGCTGGAAGACTCACCAACACGGGACTTCGTGAGTGAACGAAGCCGCAATCGCGAAAACCGCATGCGCACCCCAAGCCCCACAAAAAGAGACAGGAAATTGTTATAATATATGGTGTGATAAAAGTGTACAGCATTGCATCAGCGGATGGTTTCCGGCGTTTATTGTTATTCTAAAATTGGGTATTGGCGAAATTTGTGTTCTGTTTTGATTTTATAGGCCCTTGTCCAGTGGTATCGCATGATAAGGAGCACAGTGGCAGTTTCCTCAGCTGTATATAGACATTTGATAATAATCTGCATTCCCTTTGGTTTCAACCCGTTGCTTCTGGTCATTTGGTTAGCGGGGACCTCCCATCATAACGCCGGAAGATTGGCCCAAAACATGACAGTTATCGTTCGGTTAACATATGATTAGGAACGCATCCTACTTGTTACGATCATCATTGATGGAATTAGGAAGCAACTACACTGAAATCGTGATGGGATGAAATGCCAAAGAGGAGATTAACATTTGTATTATAGATACAACGAATTTTGATCTATCTCGTCAAGAAAACCGTGAATCCGTCAAACTTTTCGACCCGAGCCCTATGTTCGGCCCAGAATACCCTGAGGAGTCACAGCCTTTGTCGCCAGCGCAATGAATCCACCGAACAAACACATAACGCCGCTGAATATGCATGCTTCAGAGTAACCGCCGTAATGCTTGACGAGCGCCCCATTCACCGGGGGACCGATTAAAGTCGCAAACGAGCTCAGAGCCATTCCCATTCCCATGTATGTTCCCATATCTCGAGGGTCCTTAGGACAGAGGGTCAGGGCTGTGGAGCCTCCAGAGATGATAGTACCCGAAGTAAAGCCGATCACAACCGCATATACAATCAACCCTGCGTTGGTTGTTGCTGAATTCATGCAGAAGATGACGATGCCCGTGGATATGCCACCAACCATAAAGACGTTCAGTCGCCCGAATTTATCCGCTAGTATGCCTGGGATGATACGGCCAAAAGTGGATGCGGCGTTGAGAATTGCAAGCAAATAGCCGGACAGGGTGGCACTCATACCTCTGGAGACTGCATATGTGGGGATATAAAAGAGAGGAAAGAAAAGACCGATGAACATAAAGAACATGGCGGCTACGAGCAGACAAAACTTCGAGTCCTTGAATGCAACCGGGTTCCAGAAAGGAGATGTCGTTGGTGGTAGACGAGGCTTGACGGTTAGGCATGCCAGAACCATGAATGGGATCAGGAGAAAGCCGATGACTCTCACTGACCATCCAAATCCCAACGAAGAGCTGTTTAGCATCTTTGACAATGCAATAGGGATGACGATACCACCGACGGACGAACCAGAGACGACCAAGCCCAGGGCAGCTGCTCGTTTCTTGTCAAAGTACTGCGATACTGCCGGGATTGCTGGAAACTGGAGGAAGCCCATAGTTGTGCCCATCAGAACACCTTGCACGAGCATAATCTGCCAGTACGTCTTGCACAGACTCAGCATCATCATGGCGAAGACATAGACGATGGCAGCTGGTCGGATAACCTACTCTTCCGTTAGCACATCTGCCCAGAGTGTGAATCCGGCAAGAAGACATACCCATCCGCCGTAACGATCGAACAGTGGTCCTCCCACTGCAGCCGATGCAAATTGAAGGAAGGCGGATAGTGACCCAATCCAAGCGACAGTATCTGGTGATTGTCCGCGAAGTTGGTATGATAGATAATATTCTTCGAACGTGCCGAACGAGTTGGCGAAGCCGAGACAACAGAAGAAAACAGATGCCCCGCCCGCGGCAACAAGCCACGCTCTTGTGCCGCCATCCGGTGCCTCCTCAAACTTGAGTGAATCCGTTGATGTTTTCTCCTGCCCGAGTTCGGCGGCGATGGTGGAGTGGTGTACTTCACCTCCCGGCGGAACTAGAGGAACCGAATTCATGCTCATGTTGCAACAGAATTCGATGGTTGTTCAATTGATTGATGATGGAGGGAAGAATGCTTCCGGAAATATCCTGAGCGTGGTACATTCTGAGTGACAACAACTTGCGTACCATACTCCCTTATATGTCAACTGACTCTCAAGATGGTATACGGAGTATATCGGGGATAAGGTCGGAGTTGGTGACGGGAGGTCGGGATATGGGACGCGACAGATGCCAAAGACGCACAGGCTGACTCGTACTTAGGTAACAACACTTGTCTGGCTCCCCATTTACTTGATTTTTCCGATCTGATAACAAAGATCCGTCGGAGATACGCAATAGCCTCAACCTAGCTTGGCTATTATTTTTCTTTTCGACCGAGTTGGCCGCGGGCATAAGTGTGTGAACGATGACCGACGGCGAACGGCGGCGCAGGCGCCCAGCGGTTAGCTGTTCTCTCTGTAGGAGACGGAAGATCCGATGTGATCGGAAAACTCCTTGCAATAATTGCGTGCGGTCCAAGAATGAGGCTTGTATCTATGAGACCCATCCTTCTGACCAGCCGCGGCAACAACCGAGCCATGGCAGAACGATTACACTTGACCTAGCTCAAGAGCCACGAGAGCGCCCAACAACCTTGGACGTCGCAAGCAGGCCACCAACAGTCATAAGTCACGCGTCTGAACCAATACTGGGTCATTCGAGTGCAACCACTCCTACGAGTCAAGTCTCTGCCCGTGATGTTGAGGCGATGCAGAGCCGGATCAGACAACTCGAGGAACAGCTGTCGAAAGCGACCTCAAAGCTTCCCCAGACTTTTGTCCCGGCGCCGCAGCATAATCTGGGGTCCACAACCTCACAAGTAGGCGGAGCTATCTACACTTATGTCGATAGTCAGTTATTCGGGGAGACCCAAGTCATCACTCGCAGCATCATACACAAGTCTCGCATGTTTGGCCAAAGCCATTGGATTACCGGAGTGGTTGGGATGGTAGGTTTTTCCACTAGCCTCCGTAACCCCCATCGGAAGAGCAATTGATCCAACTATACCTAGTGCCGAGACATTTTTGAACTGCTCGAACCGCGCGTACGAGATGAGACATCGAAAATTGTCTCTGGAATCCAGAATTGTAAAGCTATGGCAAGGATCATCAAATCGCGACGGACACCTTCGTGGCCCTCGCCACCAACTGCTGATCTACCTCCTAAAGCTGTTGCTGATGAACTCGTTGACTCCTACTTAAGGACGTCCGAAACTGTCCACCGGGTTCTTCATATTCCTACCTTTCGAAGGGACTATGAAGCACTCTGGGTGTCAGGGTCAGACAGCGCACCTGACATGGCTTTTTTAGTGCAACTCAAGCTCGTGCTTGCTATTGGAGCTACCGTCTATGATGAGCAGTTCTCCTTGCGTGCAATGGCAAACCAATGGACCTACGAGGCACAGACTTGGCTTTCAGCTCCGGTAGTCAAGGACCGGCGGAGCATCCAGTTCCTACAGACCAATATCCTACTATTGATTGCTCGAGAGCTGCTAAACATAGGCTTAGACTCGGTGTGGACTTCAGTAGGCTCACTAATCCGAACTGCGGTGTATTGGGGCCTCCATAGAGACCCGGCCCATCTGTGCAAGAGGACGATTTTCGTTGCTGAGATGCGCCGACGGTTATGGAATACAATTCTAGAGTTATCTCTGCATTCAACTATAGCATCGGGCGCACCTCCATTCATTTCTATTGGTGATTTCGATACAGCCCCTCCGGGTAACTTTGACGATGACCAGCTTATGGCGGATGGCCCAGTGCCAAAACCGGAAGGTGATCTCTCACAAATGTCGATCGCGATAGCCCTCCGTAAAACCTTTCCACTGCGCCTGACAATCAGCAAGTTCTTGAATGATCTCAGCTCCAACGGCACATATGAGGAAACGCTTCGATTGGACGCCGAGCTAAGAGTAGCTTACAAAGTCTTATGTCGAACCCTCCAAGGACACAATTCAACCGCCGGACTCTCACCTCCGTTTGCGATACGCACGGTGGACTGCCTTATGCTCCGCTACTTTTTGTCCCTCCACGTTCCATTCTTCGCTATGCCCTCACAAGAAACGGCTTATGCATTTTCCCGGAAGGTGGTGGTTGAGACTTCGCTCAAACTCTGGCGTGCAGTGCATCCGTCCCCGCCCCCATCCATCGTGGCGACACACCTTGGCCCCGTCTCGACTGCAACAGACCGGAACGATTTCACAAGGCAAGCGACTTGTGGTTCTGGATTCTTTCGCGTCGTATCCATGCAGACGTGTCTTATCATTGCTGCGGAACTTTGCACCCAGTTGCAAGAGGACGAGGGTCTGGGCCCCGTACCTTTGCGGCCTGATCTGCTTTCTACCATCGATGATGCTAAAGAATGGTTGCTGCGTTGCATCAAGGCCGGGGAAACAAATGTTAAGGGCTACTTGATCACATGCCTTGTCGCGGCCAAGGTCGAATCGCTCAGACGAGGCCTTGCGGAACAGCAGATAAGAGATTTGTTGATCAAAGTTGCAGAGGACGCTGAAGCGACATGCTTGACCATCCTTGAAGAAATGGTGGCCCAGGGCCAGACCGGCGACATAACAAATGGGTTTGATGGAACCGGCTTACACATAACGCCCGAGTCGATGGACGAGTGGGATCTTATGGTATGTGATCTTTGAACTTCAACCACGGACATTACTCACCATTATCGCAGATGACCGACGTTCTGCTGAATCAAAGCACCGTAGAGCCAATGAATTGGATGTTTAATGAAATTCCGCCGGTGCCTTTCCCCTGATAACTCAGAGCCCTAATTAGGCTATTTGTGCAGACTTCGTCGTCCGAAGAACCAGGGTTCGATGGGCAAGGTAGGGGTATTATACAGGCTCCTTGAAACGCCACGGAGAAGAGTCCGCGCCGTGCCGAGGGTTTCTACTCTAGTGCCGAGCTCAACAAGTCACTCAAGGCGCCGAGGCTAAGCCGGGAACGATCTTTAGAGACACGGAATGGCATTGTTGGCCTCTTCCCGTCATTCGTCCCTGTCCAAGAGTTTGTCTCCACCCCGCCCGACGGAGCTCCGTTCTTGTACCATGCGTGAACCACTTTGTCCGACTATATGTGCGTGTACTCATACTCCACTTGGCACTGGTCGATCTAACATGTAACGTGGGCTCGCGGAAACCTTGATGCGAAGTACAGTGGTTAATCGGAGCCAATCAATGGACTTGCATATTGGAGAAAGTCAGAGCATCTCGATGATCCTCACGTGGTATCTCACAAGGGAAAGGTGCGTTTCCTGAGGATTTTCAAGTACCTTGGGTCTATGATGATGAGCAACTCATCGGCATGTCTCTGCAAGTGCGTATATACGCGCATGAATCATTTCGCCACTCTCATCAGTCCAAAATTCTATGTACAATAAAAATTCCAAAATATTCCCATGGCGCATAGTGCCCCGAAGGCCAATATAATTAGGGGAATTACAAATACGCACCTTAGAAGCCAACCATTCAAGCAACTGCCGATAAAATCCCTGTTATCATGCACCGCGCCAAGATCACCAATACCAGCATCTATATTGCATCGGATTGGTTCCGCCCAACCGCAAGCCACTATCCTGCCGCAAGCCCCTTTCCCACTGTAACCCAAGAACCGTATCAGCATTAGTGGTTCTGCATGAATTGCCGGGAACAAATCAGTGACTTTTTCCAAGAACTATATGTCTTATCTATCGGCACGTGAAAACGGGCTATCAGGGTCTGTTTGCGGTTGCGCAATGGCTGCGTCGATGATACTATCCATCTACTGTTTGGGATGGGAGTATTGTTCGGCTTGGCGATAGTGAGGGGAAACGAGTTTTCTTGGCGGGATTTATTTCTGAGGAACACCATAGAGCATGGGATATAAAATGGTATGAAGACGGACGGTATCAAACATGGTGGTCAGGCCAATATCACATCAATTCATATCATCCGACAACATACATGATGAGGTCAACAATTCTCTCTTTCTTGTCCCTGGCCAGCCTCGCGACAGCATCCCGCGAGGCTGCCCCAGTCATGAACCATCTTATGTCAATTAAGACGGAACACCGCGAGCAAGCCCGTGCACAAGGTCTTTTCAAGCTCAACAACTACATCGACCTCGGAAAGACGCCGTGTGTCAACGGGAAAGCAGGGGAATACTCCTGCGAAAACGTTGATCTCCTCGGCTTTCTGAGCCACCAAGCATTGGGTAGCACGAGCCGCGAGGGAAACGATGTATGGGGTATGTTCACCTTGTCCCACGGGCGAGATCAAGACTGAAGATGTATAGGATGGACGTCAGCCGACGGCCGTGAATTCGGCATTGTTGGCCAGACGGATGGATCTGCGTTCGTGGAGGTCTTGACTGATGGTAGTGTGCAGTATCTTGGTCGCTTACCGACGCAGACGACGGCCACTATCTGGAGGGATATGAAGGTTATTGGGGATCATGTGTACATTGGTTCTGAGTCACCGGGCCATGGACTTCAGATCTTTGACTTGAAGAAGGTATGCCTTTCGTAAAAAAGTACCGCCAGAGGGTACGAGAGGGTACGAGAGGTTAACGAAGTCTAGCTCCTGGATACAGATAGCAATAACCCGACCAATTTCTCGACGACGAACGACTTGACAGCGTGGTACGGCGATTTCGGCAGCTCACACAATATCGTCGCGCACGAGGAGACAAACATGATTTACGCCGTTGGCACAAGCAGGAACCTCCCTTGTGCTGGTGGCCTATGGATGGTCGATGTGTCCGACCCTGCAAACCCGACATCACCCGGCTGTGTTAGTGAAGACGGATACGTCCATGACGGCAGGTCCCCCAGAGCCCCTCCAAGAACCTATCAAAACACCACCCCCTAACAAACCACAGCCCAATGCGTAATCTACACCGGCCCCGACAAGAAATACACCAACCGCGAAATCTGCTTCAACTACAACGAAGACAGCCTCACAATCGTCGACGTAACAAACAAGTCCTCGCCAATCCAAATATCCAAAACGCCCTACGAAGGATTCAGCTACACACACCAAGGTTGGCTAGCAGTCTCCGACATGTCCTACCTCCTACTCGACGACGAACTAGACGAGAAAGATAAAACAGGCGAGGCCGCAAACGGCCACACAACGACCTACATCTTCGATATCAAGGACCTTGCTAACCCCAAGCACACGGGAACATACCAGTCGCCTGTGCGGTCGATCGACCATAATCAATATGTTATTGATGGCTTAGCGTATCAGAGCAACTATGGCAGTGGACTGCGGATTGTTGACGTAAGCTCTGTTAAGGATGATCCGACAGGGAAGGGGTTCAAGCAGGTTGGCTTCTTTGACTGCCATCCGGCGGATGATGCGGTTGGTGGCGAGGTTAGTTTCGTCGGCGCTTGGAGCGTTTATCCTTACTTCAAGAGCGGGCACATTCTGTTGAACAGCATTGAGAGGGGGATTTATTCGTTGAAGTATAACCAGTAGGGCCTGATTCCTTACGTGCAGGCTCTGTTACACGGGTATACTTTAGACAATCAAGCAGAACGGGAAAAGAGTGATATGTTCCATTTGAATCCCGGAGATTTTCTAGAAGACAGGAGTGGAAACACTCGGGTCCTTAATTTCCATGTAGATCAGAAACACCCATCTCATTTGCAGATCTGAGTTGACATGTTATTGTTATGTTGCCCGGGGAGAAATGCGTACGTGCGTTTAACCCCATTGGACGGGTCCCAAAACGTATGAAGCATGCCAGGTACCGATATGCCTCGGCATATGCACATACGTCCTAGAATATCATCCCTAATATACGGACGCAAGCAGGGATTCGAGATAAGATACTGCCCCCATGTAGAGACGTGATGCTCCGCCGGTGTAATCATTGAATCTAGAACACTAGCTTGGTTTGATATGAAGGGTTTTTTGAGACAGAAAACTGGCAATGGCCAACGGCATGGCTGTGGCTACGGTCTTGGGACCTAGCACTGTATACCCCATACCGTGAGCATTGATCAAGTCGAATGGCTGTAGTCAAGGTCAATCGTAATCATCGCCTGGATTAAACTACGAGGCTAAGCTCTGGTAAGCTCTGGTAAGCTCTGGTACGTGCCCTCCGTACTGTGGATGGAGGTAATTATTGATTAGAATTGAAATACTGGTGGGGTAGAACGATGATTGCATTGATGAGCAAGGTGGAACATGGATAAAACAGACTCGAATATTCTGGAAGGGCAATGCCTAGGATGTGCGTTGATCCCAAGCTGGACAAGGCGGCTCACTTCTACATCTGCTTTGTCCTCGGCAATTCTTCTGCTGGTGTTTGAGATAGACAAGAGATAGTGTAGTCTGTCAACTGACCAAACCTGGTGGTAGGTTGAATATCCTGAACTAAGGTGATGGGCAGAAATTAGAGGATCATATCTCGGCATACAGCCATGGTCAACGATGAGAAGAATAGGCAACAACAAGTCTGATACTGGCAATTGACATAGTACCGAGGATATCAAAATCCATGAGTCAAGAGTGGGTATACAGACCACATCTGTCGACGATCCACTCTCTTATCCGTCCACTCCCTTCGGATCAAATGCCCTGCACAGATCACAACTCACAAACGAAACATGACCCCCATCCCACCACCCCGAAAGATGAATCACTGAGGTTTCCGATAAAGATCGCAAAGAAAGCCCGTACCCGACACACGTCGGAACACAGCGCATCATATCCAACAATCCCCATACCACCCTCACCGACCAGCTACCCCAACAACCCTTGGTCAACTGATTTTCGCCGAGAACATGCCGAGGAATCTTACCCTCCTCGTCTCAGAACTGTCACCCACGGAAACAGTCAGCCTCGCAAGAAAATCATTCCTGCAAATGTGAAACCGACGAACTCCTCCGTGCGGGCAGCTCGTTTTAGCGCAAAGGGGCCCACAGCCCTAATCTCCAGTAGCCTGATCCTCCCAAGAGTTGGGAATGGAATCCCTCTGGTTTAGCCCCACTAGGGTTCGGTTCCAGTGGCCTTAGTGGCACTAGATCTGAGGCAGCCCGCGTTTATCATGTCTATTTCAGGCACGGATATGTGACAGCGCGAATCCCCCTAACGGCGAGAAAAAAAAGGTAGAGAAGAATTCTCAAACTGGTGAGATGTTGGCCGTCTTACTGAATACCACTTTCTTGCTTATGCCGGTACCTGCATCAAAATGATCGGGAGAGAAAACGGGCGGAACTAGTACTAACTCGCATGGCGCGAATAAACTTTGACCCAAAAATGAGAACAAGTGGTGGGTTCTCGACCAAACCAGGAACGGGAATGGAACTCCGATTAGGATCACTGGGTGAACTTGGCTAGTCTAGTATTTTTTTTTTTTCTCTCCCCGTATCGAGGAATGGTACGCAATGGGCCTATTCCACCAAACACAAATTGCCGATTGGACGTCAAATACTGAAAATCAGGAGTTCATCCGAGACTTTAGGGACTAGATTCCTGCGGGATATGACTGTTCTGCAATAGTGCCGTTAGAAACCCGCATGGATTCACTTTGAAACAGGGTCAGGCAGCACGGGTAAAAAAAGAAAAGGAAAAAGAAAAAAGAAAAAATGGGAACCCTAAGGGACCTACCCATGGTGTTGCAAATAAACTCAAGTTTGGGGTCGGCTGCCATCCATGCCCGCAGGGTAAACATCGGGAATTAGTCTGATGGGCCTCAAGTAGGGTCATGGTATAGACCATAAAAGGGGCGTTGACCCAGGAGATCTCAGGATTCTCATCGCCATCATCCAGCAAGTCTCTCCTTTAATACCCCCGCGTGCCATATTACACCATCCATCCAACGACCAAATAAGATGGTCGTGCTCCGGTCTCTCCTCGTTTCTGCCCTGGCTACCCTAGCAGTAGCCAGCCCCATTGCTGATCCAGAGACCCAGTCCCTAGAAGCCAGACAGCTCGCTTCTTCCAATGATCTGACTAGCGGCGCCTGCAAGGACGTCACTTTGATATTTGCTCGTGGTTCCACAGAAATGGGCAACATGGTAGGTTGATATGACACTCTACATTGCACGCACGCAACTAACATACTCAGGGCACGGTCATTGGGCCCCCTCTCTGCACGCAATTGAAGAGCAAGCTCGGTGCCGATAAGGTCGCCTGCCAGGGTGTGGGCGGCTTGTACACCGGCGGACTGATGCAGAACGCGCTTCCCCAGAACACCGACCCCGGTGCTATCTCAACGGCGAAAGGACTCTTTGAGCAAGCCAGCACCAAGTGCCCCAACACCCAGATCGTGGCTGGCGGATACAGGTACGACTACGCTCCCCATCACTATCCAACCCGCATAGACAAGCACGTACTAACGAAACCCACGACAAACAGTCAAGGAAGTGCTGTCATCGACAATGCCGTCCAGCAGCTCTCTAGCGAGGTCAAGGACAAAGTCAAGGGTGTCGTTCTTTTCGGCTTCACCCGGAATCTCCAGGATAAGGGCCAGATCCCCAACTACCCCAAGGAGGACGTCAAGGTCTTCTGTGCGGTGGGTGACATGGTCTGCTCTGGCACCCTTATTGTCCTGCCCGCTCATTTGACCTATGGCCTTAATGCCGGGGAGGCTGCCTCTTTCCTCGCTGGAAAGGTCCAGTCGTCTTAGACTGGAGACTTGAACGCGGATTATGCTGGATGAGATACGGATGGATGGTTGGATAGATTGTGCTGGTCATTGTCTTTCTTATGTACTGAGACATGTATGTATGTGATATGGTACGAATGGAAGGTATTCTTGTAACGTAAGTCGGGGTTTAATCTTGCTCCGCCCGTACCAGGCTTTGAGAGTAATGGTATAATACTTGAGCTAGACGTTGTTGTAGATGTATCACTACTATACGCAGATTTGTAGGCCGCCTATGTAATGCACCCTTTTGCTATCAGTTTGTAAATCATCGAAGCAAAAGTAACAAAACGTGGTCACGGGGGTACGGTGGGGTCGACCAGCCACGAGGACCTACTTTGGGGCTTATGTCCGGCTAGGAACGGCCATATAGTATCCACTTTGTTGATCAAGCTCGACAAGTCAATGGACACGGTATCACTCCAAGAAAGGATTAGGGCTCCACTAATTATTGAAAGGCCGTTATCAACCTATTTAGCCCCGGATCTAGTAGAGGAGGCCAGAGTTTTGTTTCTTCCATGCCAGGAGAGATTCGAATCCAATGGCTTGGCTGTGGCATTCCTACGACAAGTTACGACTAGGCTGAGTCCACAATGAATGGTTTGATGTACTCGGTAGAAGCATGGCTTTACCCTATGTTTGTTGTTGTAGTATCTCCGCCCGGCATCCCTTTTAGGTAAGCTGAACTGCGCTTTTCGAGTAAAACATATTCCTTGCCTTACACTCTGGCTGTGGCCCATTGGGCTTATCCCGCACCTGGTGTGAAACCACTGACCTATACAGCTTGAGTGGTAGCCACAGAGGTCGGCCACCCTAGTTTCAGCCTTCGTGAAGAGGGCCAACATTAGACGCAAACCCGGTGGCTATGGTAAATATTGTGAGCTCGACAGGTCTTCAATTCGAATTTCACTCTGACTCTTCTCAAGCAATCTCGGTCGATGTAAGCAAAGGTTCTTTGCCCTGCTCATCAAGCAGTTCCTCGAACAATGTCGAAAGGGTACTGCAGCTCCGGATAAATGAACATGTACCCTATGAGTCGCTGGTAGATTTAGTAGAGCTATTATCCCAGCTGAACAACCTAAGATCGATCTTATTAGGAGAGCGACATCCATCAAGCAATCTAGGGTCTTGTTGGAAAGCAAAGCCCAAAATCAGACCGGTGATTGGATGAAAGTAAAAAGGCTTAGTCATTTGAAATTCGTCAGTATCTCGGGGTGTGCGCTAACCGAAAATGGAAGCGAGCGGGAGGCACGTGCGACCGAGTCAACCCTATGCAGTAAAAGGGAATGTTCATCAATAGAATCAGTCTCCTACTCGTTTGCATTCCTATATTGGTCAGAGAGATGATATAAGGCCTCGAGACCCTTCTGTTGGTCGTTGCAAGCGCCACAAGGGTTTGCCCCCTTGCGTACCTAGGGTCATGTACCACACAGCTGAAGTCTCTCCCCCCATAGAACGCTGCACCCATGAACCCGTCTCTTTATTCATTGCCCTGTTGGTTATGTACCTTGGCCAGCACAAGTCTAGAACGACGATATCCTCCCCGGTCGTGCAATCTAGGTTAAGCATGTGTCAGAAATGGCTCGTCTGTCGACATTTCGCGGGGCGCACGAGGACCATCTAAGAGCCAGATCCAATCATCCTTCAAAACGGAAAGGGACTGCGATCTGCGCTAACGTTCCGCAAGGATGCATCCTTATCACGACATGGCCAGCGAATGAACGGGCCGGATCTGCCCCAATTCAATGGATGTCACCCACTGACGCCATCTGGGTTTGCGCAGTCAAAAATATCTGCATCACCTGCAGCTGTGTGTGAGATTTATTTTGACGGTTATGTGGTACGATCTCAACTAAGTTCCCACCGCAAGTGTATGTGTGCAACTTCAGAGCCAATGGCTACCAAATCCGGAAAAGATGATACCATCATGTATCAGACACGGTCCGATGTGGACGAAGAGAATTTTCGTGGCCACACAGGGGCCGTTGACCCCCTGGCCGCTCCGCTGAAGAGAAGACTGAAGTCGCGGCATTTGCAAATGATCGCAATTGGCGGTAGGGCTCTCTTGTCTCACTTTAGTGTTGTCGCTTGTCTTAAGATTCTACAGGGATTATCGGACCGGGTTTGTTGGTCGGGTCGGGGAATGCTCTCAATAAGGGTGGTCCGGCAGGATGTTTAATCAGCTTTTCGCTGGTCGGACTTATTGTGTATTTTGTCATGTATGCGAAGTGAATCTTTCTTCCAAATTGGCTGAAGACTAATTTAACAGGCAATCGCTTGGAGAGCTAGCCACTGCCATTCCTGTATCCGGTTCGTTTACAGAGTATGCGCAGCGATTTGTGGACGATTCATTGGCCTTCGGCTTGGGTTGGGCCTATTGGTACCTTTGGGTTACAGTAAGAACGCTCCGCCAGTTGGCCGACAAGTTGCTGATCAGATAGATCCTTGCGAGCGAATACAATGCAATTTCCCTGGTCATCGGGTACTGGACGGACGCCGTACCCCAATGGGGATGGATCCTGATCTTCTGGTTCCTCTTCCTAGGGTTGTCCAACTTGGGTGTCCTAGCTTATGGTGAGCTGGAATTCTGGCTGTCGCTGTACGTGTCTCACTCCTCTGCTCGGGCTTAGCTTGCACTCGCTAACAGAATATGAGCAGAATCAAGGTGCTGGCGTTGATCGCTTTCTTTATCCTGGCCATCTGTATCACCACGGGAGGTGTTGGACCTGGTCCCATAGGATTTAAGTATTATCATGACCCAGGCGCATTTGCCGATTCCATCAACGGCGTCGCGAGGACGTTCGTCGTTGCCGGGACGCTTTATGCCGGCACCGAGATGTATGTTCCTGAGCCCCTGCAGAGTTGACAAGTTCTGACAATGACAGGGTCGGAGTCACAGCTGGAGAATCCGCAAACCCTCAGAAGGCTGTGCCGACCGCCATTAAGCAGGTATTCTGGCGAATTCTCATCTTCTACATCGGTACGTTTCACTTCGAGTGTCACCACACGGCGACGCAATCATGCCATTAACAATATGCAGGAACCTTCTTCTTCCTTGGAATCCTTATCCCATACAACGATCCAAAACTCCTCAGCGCTACCTCCAAAGCAGCCAGCTCTCCCTTGACGATCGCACTCAACGAGGCTGGCATCCTCCCAGCCGCACATCTGATCAACGCCTTGATCGTAATCAGCGTCATCTCAGCCGGAAACGGGTCTCTGTACGTCGCCTCGCGAACCATGCTCTTCATGGCTCGCAACGGCAAGGCACCACGCTTTCTCGGCCGCACCAATTCCGGGGGGGTACCATGGGCGGCCCTGATCTTCTCTAACATCTTCACGTGCATCGTGTTCTTGACACTTTCCTCGGGCGCGGGGAAAATCTATTCGGCATTGATCACTTTGGCCGGCGGTCAGTAGCATCCACCGTTTCCTTGGGCCTGTATTCTAACACCTGGCAGTGGCGACCTTTGTCGTATGGGCTGTCATCTGCGTTGCACACATTCGCTTCCGCAAAGCGATGGTCGTACAGGGCGACGACCCGTCTCGATTGGCATTCCGAGCAGCACTCTATCCCTACGGAACATATTTTGCCCTCGTGGCGACGATTTTCCTGGTTTTCTTCCAGGGATACACAGCTTTCTTGAACCCCTTCTCCGTGGATGATTTCATCATCAATTACATCTTGCTTCCTGTTTTCGTCATGCTTGTCGTGGGATATAAGATCTGGCACAAAACTAAGATCGTGAAGCTAGAGGAGATGGATATCTGGACGGGCAGGAGACTGGTCGTGGTGGAAGAGGCGGCGAAGCCGCAGACTTGGAGGTCCAAGTTGAAGGATGTGATTATTGGTTGAGTGCTGTACTATTGTATATGATGGACGGAATTATAAAATATGATACATGACCAAAATCGACCTTTTTCATCTGTGCCTTGTTCCTAAACAAGTACGTTCGGAGTGATGTATCCTATCGAATGCCGGCTCGGGAATCAGAATCGGGAAATCTTTGCCCCAAATCAAAAAGGAACCCCGACTTCGAAACCCCCGCACCTACTGGGTTATCATAAGAGCACCCACCCTGTATAGCTCGGATCCCATATTGTCATACCTTTTCTCTCCAGAATCTCTCATCGAACAGTCCCCAAACGCGAAAAACAAAATGTCTCTCCCGAAATACCAGACAGCAGCGTGCATCGACAAACCCCGACCCGGAGCCAGGCTCGACCTTCGCCATGATATCCCAGTTCCTGTACCAAAAGCGAGGGAGGTGCTAGTTAAGCTGGAATGGACCGGATTCTGGTATTCTAACTATCTAGTTTATCCCTACTAGGAATTAATACTGTGGGTCAATCGCTCACAAAACATAGTCATTCCGATCTACACAACATCAGCGGAGAATTACCCATGAGCACGAATGTCCCCGGTCACGAGGGGATCGGGAGGGTGGTTCAAGGCAAGTCCTTCTTAATTCTCTGGCTCAGACAGCAATTCATTAACGATTTTTAGTCGGCCCGGATACAGCCGAGATGATGGGGAAGCGCGTGGGCGTGAAGTATCGTCCCTTCCTGCAGGGTTACACCCAGAAGTAAAGCTGACGGGCATCAGATGGCTGTATAGCACGTGTAAGCAGTGTCCGACATGTAAAGTGCAATATCCGAATTGTCCGAAGCAGAGTAATTCCGGACGGGTTAGTTTTCATCCCATGCCCTTTGATAGAGGCGACCTGCTAACATAAACAGAACGTTCCGGGCACTTTTCAACGTATGTTAGCCGTCAGATATTAAAGGGTTCGAACCTTTCTAACGACAGCAAAGAATATGTCGTCGCCCCGGCAGATTTCGTGTCGATTATTCCGGAGGAGCTGAAGCCAGAGGCTGTTGCGCCTTTGTTGTGCGGTATGTACCTCTATTCCATCGCTTTGTGTGGTGTAATTAGGCAATACTAATGATGTAGCGGGCTTGACCATGTACGGAGCTCTAAACAAGCTGCACAGGTTCTGCCAAAAAGGCGCCTGGGTGGTGATCATGGGTGCTGGTGGTGGCCTAGGACATTTAGGCGTTCAGATCGGAAAGGAGATGGGGTATAATATCATCGCTGTGGACAGGTATTCGACTCCGGCAATGACGAGAGTCGGTAGAACGCTAACCCAGCCAGTGCAACGAAGAAGGATATCTGCCTGAAATCAGGCGCAGCGGCATTTGTTGACCTTTCCGACGATGTCTGTCGATAGGGTTTCTTCCTCAACACGTGTATCGAACTGACGATTAGACAGGTGGAGAAAGAAGTCCAAAATCTAACCGACGGAGTGGGTGCCCACGCCGTCGTCGTGGTAGTCGGTCTCGAAGCCGCATACAATCAGGGCCTCCGACTCCTTCGTCCTGTTGGCACGCTTGTCTGTGTCGGACTCCCCCGACAAGGCTATCATATGCCTATCTCACCGTTGGACTGTGTTAACCGTGGAATTCACGTTGTCGGCAGTTGCGTGGGGACCGAAGAGGAGATGCAAGATCTCCTGATAATGGCAGCCGCTGGACGGGTATCTACCCACTATCAGGTTTTTGACTTGGAGGAGGTAAACGGGGTGATTGAGCGACTAGAACGGTTTGCGATAGAGGGACGGGCCGTTCTGCGGATTCCGTCGGAGAGTCCGAGTCTTGTGTATGAATCAGGGATCGCATAAGGACCAGTCATAACAGCGCTGGACGACGATCGCTTCGATAGTAATGAGCCAACGGCTCTTGCAATAAATTTTGCATCAATAGGATGTCTTCATTAAGGATAATTTCCATCTGGACCAATATCATATCAATAGCTCACAAGTGTCCGTAAGACACCGTGCACCTGACCTGCTTATCTCATTGGCCAATGTCAGCTGGACACGATAGCCCTCGTCGTCAAATAAGAATCGTCAGAACCGCGTCGATCTGCAGGACTATTGCACCCCAATAGTACTGGCCAATACAATCCAATCAATCCTAAACAACGGGAACCTCCACAAAGATCAGCCAAGTCTGCATGTCGACTCTGCCAATCTGCTTATCGAGATTCTTCACGGGGACCTCCGAAATGTAACACCAGATTCTTATTATCGACCGGTCAGATGCCGGGGAACGGCACTGCCGGCGTTGTACAATATTTACGCTTGAGTTAGGACAGTATTTAAACCCAATATAATCCCCTAGAGAAAAGTGTATCATCATCCAAAGCCACTCCCATCACACATCAAACCTTGGAACCGCGCAGATCCCCCCATCAACCAAGATGTTGTACACCAAGGTACGATCGTCACCCTCTCCTAGACACACTCCACACCGTGCATCCCCATATCCATCCAATAGGATTCATTTCTAACCAGAAACCCAGCTCCTCACCCTGACAACCCTCCTCTCCGCCGCCCTCGCCCTCCCCTCCGTCTCTGAGCGCGCATGCGCCTACACCTGCGGCAGCAACTGCTACACCTCCTCCGCCGTCTCTTCCGCCAAAGCAGCCGGCTACGAGCTGCAGCAGGAGGGCGAAACCGTCGGCAGCAACAGCTACCCCCACCGGTACAACAACTACGAGGGCTTCGACTTCACCGTGTCGTCCCCCTGGTATGAGTGGCCTATCTTGAGCTCTGGGAAGATCTACAGTGGTGGTTCGCCGGGTGCCGATCGGGTGGTTTTCAATGGGAATAACCAGCTGGCTGGGGTGATTACGCACACTGGGGCTAGTGGCAATAACTTTGTTGCTTGTACCTAGATTAGATTAGATTGGGTTGTTGGGGTGGGTTCGGGGGGAATTTATTATGTGTTTGGTGCAGGGTTAATATATATTAGTATCTCTGCAAAGGTAGTAGATTTGTAGATCTTCAGTCCATATGGGTTATCGGTATTTGTATAGGCCCTTTGATAGACACATATTTAAATTTTCTATACGGAATACTATGATCGCAATTGTTCACAAGCAGCAAAGTCAGATAGAGTCAAAAGACCTGCATATCCAAAACGTTTAAAACAACATTAGTGCTGCTGTGAGATACTTGGGCACATATAGTGACAAACGCAAAGTGTTTCGTAACGTCTAATAATTAGAATGTAAACCCAGCCTGTGGATTTGCTCATGAAGCCCTAGGAGCTACGATGGGAATATGTGCCATAACATTAGTAACAGTACGCTGAAACAAATTGCATTTTATTATTCAAATATGTATCGAATGTCTTAAATCAACGGCATAAACCCCACTGCATCACTTACCAATCTACCCTCAATTTACGACACATCTCACCCAACATCCCGAAAGCAAAGCCTAGTCTTACTCGCACATACTGTGACAGAGGACCGACACTCACTACAAAAAGGGGTTGCGCTCTAATGCAGGCACCATAAAATACACGTTCTAGAGAAACAAAGCCAGTAACCCACTGTAAGAAAGAAACGGGGCGATTCTGTTTCTTTTCCGGCCCACGGGAATTTGGTGGTTCTGCTACCGTAACACGCATGCTTTGCCATGCACGAGCTCATATTAGAAGTTCGTCGAACGTTTGATGCGGGTTCCGTAGGAAATTTTGGTTCTGATAGCGCTAATGGAACAAGGGGCTACCCATGATTTACAGTCGTTCTCGAAATCGGTTTGACCAACAAACATTTGATAATTATTTTTCTGACCCGCTGTCAAGACCTTTGTCTGAATGTTTTATTGAGCCGTCACCTCTTAAATAAGGGCTACTGTAATTTTCTTTTTACATTAGTACGGAAATTACAATACATCGCAATGGTGGGCCATCTCATTCATGCCTACCCATCATTATACAAACTGCAAAATCTAGTCAAGAGATTTGTGTAAGTTAATGATCTACGTATGATCTACGCTCCACCTTAAGTGGCGGATGATTTTCAATCTACCAAGTCGTAATAACAACCATAATTTCACCAATCGTCAGAATACAGCCAACGGCTAAATTGTTCCATAGCCACATCCCACTGTAGGTCATGGCGGATCTTTTATAACGCTTGTGTGGCGTTGTTCTTTCTCTCGTCTTCTTTCTATATCCTGCCGCGGCTACGTTGCCCGCTTCTACTATAAATACCCGTCGCTATGGATATTGTCGCCCGCTCAAGGGACAGCATAAGCAGTTCAAATGCCAGCCAATCGCTCTCTATGATTCCTTACTCTCGTTCATCTTCACGCTCCTGGTCGAGCCCCGGTGTGCCTCGCCGCTCGTGCGAGATATCACAGGACATTGTTTTGCAATTTATGAGTTGAAATCAGGAGGTGGTTGGATGAAACTTAGAATCGAAGTCCCTTTTTCTAGTTCTAGCCACGAACATGCACTGCACACAGACGCCGGTGCAATAAAACCTTAAGGCACAGACGGTATCTTAAGCGAGCTGGCGTTAAGAGAACACATCACACGACGGAGCCGCGATAGGGAGACGAATTATGTGTCAATCGTCAAAACAACCAGGCCCACTAGTGCGGTAACTGTCCATCTCGAAGCTTGAGCGTAGGCTGATCAAAGTTGTCGTTGTTGAAAATTGCATCGGCGAGGGAGGATGGCTGGCATAGGCCATCATAGATATTAAAAGCGGGCCGATACCGCATTGCATAGAGCTGCCGTGCGGCCTCTAGTCCTCCCAAATGGCTAGCATCTCGATGTATACCTCGTTGCTCTGAAACTTGCTCTGAGGTTTCAACGAAAATCGTCAAATCCCAACCATCACGCAGCTCTGGTCGCTGGAGGAAGGTGCCATCCACAAGAAGTATAGCATTATTTGCGGCGAGGTGCGGTCGTTGTTCAATAGGCTCATCCTTATCAAGGTCAAACGATGCCGTGCGATAACGTCGATTACCATCTGGTCCTAACGGGGAGAGGAGAAGGGTGTTGATAGCCTGAAGATCACGCGCATCATAGTAATAACCCTCAGCGGAGAAACGGCCGCGCGCATAGCGTTCGATCTTGGGTCTATGAAATCCGTCGATTGAAGTACGAATAACGTTCCTTCCTTTGGCTGAGAGGATCTTTGAAAGCTCATCGGCAAGCGTAGTTTTCCCAGATGCTGTTCGCCCGTCGATTGCGACGCGAGTTGGAGAAGATTGGTTGATGCCTAAGATCAAAGATGCAAGCTCTTCAAGAGCCGCAGCCCTTTGCGCAGATGCCATTGCCAAGGTCCTTGGCTAAATAGTAACAGTTTTACGTGTTTGGGGATGCTGTCGGGGAGAGGTGGCCTAGTCATGTTTAGAACTAATTTCGGAAGTGGTGAGAACAGTGGGATATAGTAGACGATCTTGCCAGATCGCTAGATCTACCAAGGTGTTCGAGGAGATTCAATGTATCCATTGCAGGTTTATTACAATACATACGTTCCTGAATAAGGTATAGTCATTACCACCATAGTTCTGCCTAATTGATAGAGCGGTCACCCTAAACAGGATTAGCGTATTTCGGATTTATTCTTCGGAAATCAAGTCGAAAGAGTTAAAAGGTCAAACTGATTTCGAAAACTACTGTACTCTACAGTCTTCTCACATAACTCTAAGCTGATCGCCTCTGCCTCAACTGATGGGACTATCAAGGTCTGGGATGCCGCCAGCGGCCATTGCCTGCAAACGGTTAATGCTGGAGGGATAACCAGGGTAAAATCTTTCTGTCGCACCAACTCATACGTTGAACTTGACCGCGGAACTCTGCGCTTATCCTTGGTTTCACTTGCCATACCCGCTGAACATAGTTCCGAAGCGCCGGCATTCCGCGGATGTGGCATTAGTTCTGATCGTGCGTGGATCACCTGGGACACAGCGAATCTGTTATGGCTACCCCATGAGTACCGGCCGTATACCATCGACACTACAGTATCGGCTATCAGTATCGGCTGCAAAACGGGAAGGGTGCTAGTATTCAAAATCGATCCTAGACGACTCTCCGACTCCATTACCAACCCCTAGATCCTTTTTTCATACTATATTAAATAAAATGAACTAGATATACATGGCTATTTACTTCGTAATATTACTAAAATCCAAGCAGGCGTCACATAGTTCTCGCAACATCATCATTCACTCTCTATCTTCCAATACCTTTGCAAAAAGATTGGCCCAAACCATTTGTTGTATTTATAATTTTATATATACGATGCGCATTTGCCACACACGTGACTTCTGCCAAGTTCCATGTAACTCCAAATGCACTTGTGATTAACTAACTTGTAGGTGCATCGGGAATTACGTGAAAATTGTACAGATGCGGCGATAGGCACAATTCTGTAAAGACTCCGTTTCCTACAAAGGTGACAAATACAGAAGGCCCCTGTTTTAAGACGGGGCACCCCAATAATAAATCTATGCTAAGGCCTTGGCTGTGGGACTGGGAAATAATTTGCATATGTTTGTTGGTCAAGCCGATTTCGAGAAAGCCTGTAACTGCGTGAGGGAGATATTGTTAAGTGTGTGGCGCATCGGTCGGAGCTGTAAGATGCCTAGGATCGTCTGTTCTCCTTGCCAAAAGAAAGTCGGCTGGTAATTCACCTCGCGACACGTTGAGATCAACGACTAGGCGACTTTTCAACGTTGTTAGCCGTTCTCTAGCTAAAGTCGGATATGATTCAAACAAAAGGGAAAAAAAAGAGAAACGCAGAGGGTTTGATTGTAGTGGCCAGATGCTAGTTCTCCAGACCGTGTACGATGCGCGGAGTCTTTTCCTAAGGATTGGTAGGACAATTAATGTCGAGAGAGCCCTATGATGTTAACCCAGTGTGCTTATGCAAAGCAAACCGTGCATCGATGTGGTTCGGTCAGAACCTGAATAAACAGTGATGGGATTGATCCGTATCATGGCCCTCTCTTTTTGCATATACTCAACAAAGTTGAATCGCAAAGAGGCCGGCGCAAATAGACGAGTGATTGAACTCGAGAATCAATGTGGTCCAGAAGGTAAGGGAGTACCGAAGAGAGGGCAGATTTAGACAGGCAAAGTGAGTGCGATACGCGACCTAGCAAAATCAGACTAGCTCCAAGATCCGGACTCGCACTGTGACGCTCTGCTTCAGGCAATGTTAGAGCCGTATGAATCACGACTCGAAAGAATTGTCTGAGTTAGCCCTCAAAGAGACGACCTAGTAGAAGCTACGAAATCGTTAGCGTCCTTGCAAACCCATCGTGAACTCGAATGGTTCATAGTCCGCTGAAAGGCATCGAATTTTTCCTTCGTTCTTATTTCCAATATCACAACCAGTGACCCGAATTCGTCTTCCTATGGTGTGGTAAGGATTAAGTTTTATAAACTGTAACCAGCGATACTCACTCTGAAGCAGCGGACGACGATCAGCGGACCAAAGCTCATGAGACAAAGTGGGGGGGTTTAATTTGACGGGGTTGATCGACCTGTAGGGCTATTTTTGGCGCTTCGATATCCCAACATTGAGTGCCGATTTTCAGGCTTCCATGGATGGAAACATTAGTCTAATCGACTCGAATCGGGGCAAGTTGCGAAACGGTCACAACGAACGCCAAAGCGTGCCTGAATATAGGGCAAAGGTAAAAAGAACGAAGAAGAAGAAAAAAGCCCAGTCCAGAACATTGGAAGACTTGCAAGTGTTCTGCGATATCTCTGCGCAGCCGCAAGGGAGAACCGGTATCGCGCAACTGTGCGATCCAGAGGCACAAGATGTAAGATGGAGACCTAGGATTGAGACCTCGGCGATCATCTAAAGCCCAAAACAGCACATGTCAAGGAAAATCGGAGAACGATTCTTTCATTGTTGGCTTCGGATGACGGTCGCCGCAAAAGTCAATCTCGACTGACGGTGAAATAAAATTGGGATCGTTCGATTGTCTTCAAATTGGGCTAATCTCGTTCACCGAGCGTCGCACGTCCGTACTATTACCAGGGAACAGCGCCAGCGATATAGACGAGAAGATTCATCTGGGTGTCGAGCGATCGCAATGGTTGCCGTAATAGATGGAAGCGAAGAGAACCTCAAACTGTAGCGCTAACCCTAAATTCCAGGTACAGCGTCAAGCCACCATCTTAATTAGGCAACTCAAATCCAGACTGGCCTCCAGACCCCTTCGGGTTTTCCAAGTGAGTCGCCACCACCAAGCTACGGTAGCTTATGACTCCATATTAACGACTAATGTCCGAATAGTGACTAGCCTGGGATCAGCGTGAGCCATTTATGCATGGGGCCAAGGCACAATGGCCTACCTGCTTGGAAAATGTAACATCCGGCTAATAAGATCGCATCCAATAACAAAGTCACCAACCAACAGGTGAATGTCACGTCTTACCGCTTGATCCCTTGAAGCCAAGCGTGGTCTGCCATCCACGGATGTCGGTTGATTGGACCAGAAGGCCGCTATAGGCGGATAATCACCGTAGCACGCTCCCGTCACGTCCGGAAATTTCTATTCATAATGATTTCACAATTTCTGACTCAATTGCGATTGAACTGACCAAGTTTTCAGTAGCAGTTACCGGTTTCACTAGCGGGATCGCCTTGTCGATTGGGGGG